>VSMD01027109.1:0-12721 GCA_008750895.1 Mirza zaza | reverse complement strand
CTATGTGACTTAAGAAAGTCATTTTCCGGCCGGGCGCGGTGGCTCAAGCCTGTAATCCTAGCTCTCTGGGAGGCCGAGGTGGGCGGATCATTTGAGCTCAGGAGTTCGAGACCAGCCTGAGCAAGAGTGAGACCCCATCTCTACTATAAATAGAAAGAAATTAATTGGCCAACTAATATATATAGAAAAAAATTAGCCGGGCATGGTGGCACATGCCTGTAGTCCCAGCTACTTGGGAGGCTGAGGCAGCAGGATTGCTTGAGCCCAGGAGTTTGAGGTTGCTGTGAGCTAGGCTGACGCCACGGCACTCACTCTAGCCTGGGCAATAAAGTAAGACTCTGTCTCAAAAAAAAAAAAAAAAAAAAAAGTCATTTTCCCAGCCTAGATTTTATTTTATTTTTTTTATCTATGATTCAACAGTGCATATATACAATGCTGTTCTCATGTCATACAGTTGTAGTAAAGACAATATCAGAAAATCAAAATAAAAGTACATTGAAAATATACAGTTACCATGAAATACATGAAATGAATTATTTCAAACCTGTTGACGTCCAACAAAATTTCAGAAGGTAATCAAAATTTGAAATTCTTATTGCACTGCCAGGGTAAGGAACTTTGGCCCCTGGTCACCCTCCAAGGTTCAGATTACACCTGTCTCTTGTGAATCACAAGGTTGCTAACTGCAAGTTTTGTGGGTTCAATAACCAGCGATGATCAGGAGCCACTAGCAGAGCTTGGAGCCTAGCGCTTTTTATCATTTGTGTTGCTACTTGTTCATTCTCTGGAGAAGGTCAGAATATTCCATACGCAAACCGTGTTGAGTTTTCAAGTGTGAAACTTTCATGACAGGAAACACATCAAGGCTTTTTGACAGCAGATAACTTTTTACCTCCTCTCTGAGGTGCTCCCTTTCAGAACAAAAATGTAATATAGCTCAGAGTGTTAGCAGAGCTGCCGTAAAATGCACTTGGGCATTCTGAAGATTCATGCTTAACACCTTTCTGTAATTTGTGAGAATGTGTGCAGAGTCCTCATAGCATGCTAATAACACTGCATTATGACACTGTGCAACATCACGGAGCTGACTTCCACAAGGATAAAGCAATGATGCAGAAGGCAAAGATGCAGACCGGTGTTGCAAGCTACAAAACAAGGTTTACCCTGTCTTATGGTGGAGTAAAGGACATTGGAAACTGAGAAGGGAGAGGCAGACAGGGGAGTGCAGATACAATGTACCTATCGGGTACAATGTACACTCCTCTAGTGACAAGCACATTAAAAGCCCTAACTTCAGCATTGTACAATTCATCCACATAGCAAAAACTTGTATCACCTTAATATTTTAAATTTATTTAAAAAAAAAAACAGGTTTTATAGAAGCCATTGATTTATTGAGAGTAGAGTAACACACATTGAAAACAGTTGAAAACATTTAGGCATATCTTAGAATAAAACTCAGGTGACACTTTGAAGGCAAGCTTATAAGAAAATTAATCATGTGAGAGGTGTATATTGACTATCAATAGAAAAAAGTGTTTAGATAAATTGGAAGATATTCCATAAAGTGGAGTGCCTACCAAAATAGGCAGAATCAGTTAGGATATCATCTGTCTTCTGTATGTGTGTGTGATTTTCTTCCTAAAAATATTAGCTATATATGCCAGAGACAATTTCAGTTGAAATAAATTGTTGTATCAACAGGACCTCAGCTTTATACCTTATATCTGAGAACGAAGTCAGACACAAGTGCTTGCTTTTGTTTGTGGCGTTGTCCCTAATTTATTTAAATTTAGTCCTGTTGGTTGGAGTTCAATAAAGTCAGGCAGAGAATCCATACGTATTTAGGTAATAGATTGATATTCTGGTAATGACGGTCAATCCAGAATGAAAATTAATTTTAGGTGGATAACAAGTACGCTGTTTTCAGATACTCATGAAACTCTGCTTTTTGTGTGTGAGTAATGATGAGAATGGCATGGATAGATGATGAACAGAATGCAGACTAAGAACAGAGCAAATCTTTATCTGTTTTATAAACAAAATCCAGGGCTGGTGATAAGTAAATCAAAGTATTTGAGTTTTCCCTTTGAAAAAAAATGCGAAGTGTTACAAGCCTCTCAGTAATTCCTGTAGACACTAAGTAGAACCTGGGAGAAAAATAATAATTACACAAAATAGTGTTTTATTGAATAAACATTTCTTTGTTAAACGATTATACCTGAGTAAGAAACTATGGCATGTATTTTTCATATTCACTACTGTCTATTTTGGGATGGCATTGTGACAATAGATTGTAGGCAAGCCTGATGATTACTATCGAAACTGCATCCATTATGTCATTAAACCTCCTTTTCTACTACATTTTATGAATGCCTAAGTATAGAAACTTCAAGGTTTTAAACATGATTTATATAATCAAATCATTCATGTATAATTAATTCTACTAATTTACATGAGTGTTTCAGGTCATTCTGGCATAATTAACCATTGTTGAGGGTTTTCTCCCCCCATCAATTAAACTAATTGCTTCTCACATAGGTGTAGATTGAATATTGATCCCCATTTTTTTTCAGCTCACTTGCATAAGCAAATTATGCCTAATTACCAGCTTACTACATCATTACACACTTATCATCAATTATACAAAAATATACCCTACTAGACTGATGATTTCTTTGTGGTGTTTTGAAGGGCTTTTTAATTGTGATGGTTGAAACAATGTTGTCATTTAAAAAATATTAAACACTATGTTTAAACTGATAACACAATAAAGCATGTTATTGGATAAAAAACATAACAGTTCCTGCCTAGACAGTAATTTATCTTGAAATATAAATAATTCCTTGAAACAATTTGAAAGAAACTAATTGTTGTTATTAAATATAGTAAATCCACCCATGCAAATATTGGATTATGTTGAGTCTAACTTTTTTTCTAGCTCAATTTTTATCCTTCCTGTTTCACATATATATTTCTTCTCTACCTAATGAAAAACCTCTGAGAAGATCTGAAGAGGTGGTGAATTTCAAAGAATCACTATATAGTGCATAGCCACATTTTAAAAGTCAGGAGATAAAAGCAACCCTATTCATCATGCATTCCATGCAGTGTATTATTGTCTTTCAGTGATTTCACTGGGCATTACTCTTCACTATTTTCTCAGATCCTTTAAAACATAAAAAAAAAAATATGAAAATAATATAATCCCAAGATTCTTCTGATGGATTTCTACACAATATGATATAATTGTCATGCATTAGCTCTTCATAAAGACTATAGGTGAAACCAAAAGCCTATATTAAAGTGATTTTTAAAATATGTGAGATGACGGTCCCTGCATGGCAGGCTTATTTTAATCCTAGATATCCCACTAATAAAATCATATAATATGGGCCATTTTTACAGTGGTGCTCACCTCATGGAGGGCAGATTTTTCTCAACTGGATGCCACATTTAGCAAAGTAGGTTTCCAAAGGTTGTATCTAAGACCCACGAAGAGAAGCAGAGGATGAGAAAAGCTTCTATATGACTCTGTTGCTTGAAACTACCTTGATAATGAGTCTTGAATTACCTGTGGGCCTCATGATGACCAGTTCTTCACTCTGTAGAACAAACTTTTATTTTGTCTTTTTCTAGAGAGTCGAGCAAGGGAAAAGGAAGAGGTTTAAATGTCTCTTTACTCATGGGTGTCTATTTGATAGCAAAATGGTACGATTTTTTAAAATCATTTTCATTTTAACCATTTTAATGTAATTTACCCATTTTCTTAAATTGGATGGTGATTTTGCACCACAAGCCCTAGACTCAGCTTATGGAAGCATAGGGCATCAGAGTTAGAAGAGCCCTTAGACATTATACAACTTTAATTATTGATATTTAACATCTACTTGAATTTTTCTAGTGACACAGGACTGTACCTTATCAGGGCAGCACATGACATTTCTGGAGAGCTTTATTCATCACAAGTTTCTGTAGAGGCACAGAGAAAACTTACCCTTCTCCTTCTGAAGGTTTGCTGGAAAAAAAGAAAAAACTCACAAAAGGCAGATTTATAGGAGAAATGCCATACAAATTTATTAGTGTGCACAGGAGAAAATCAGAGAGTGATTATCCACCACCAATGGGGTACAGATGCTTATAGCCCTCTTTTTTAGGGAAAAGGGAGAAGAGGGAGATGTGGATGATTTTAAAGAGGTAGTAGATAATTTTTTAAGGGAATTTAAAATGGGCTCAAAGAACATACAATGGCTTTGAGACAAAGTCTGTTGGGTCCACTTAGAAAACAAGGGTTTGTGACAAAAGTCTTTCTAGGTTTATCAATGGAATTAAGTATTTCTTCCTGTGATATGAGTTTAGTTAAATAAAACCTCAGGGAAGGGACCAGAGGTAATTGATTTCTTTTCTTTGGTAAGTCCAGACCTTAGGCAGGTAAGAGAACTTCTGAGAACAACTTCATCCTGTGCTTTGGGAGAGACAGAGGATTGAAAGGCAGGAGTTGGGAGCAGAGGGACCTTGAGGCTTCTTCAGTTCAGCATGTCAAATTGCCATACCTTGAGGTATCAGTTTCTGAGCCCCAGCGGTTCTTAGACCCATTTACTGAAGTTCTGAAGCCTTTCAATACTTACAATGAACCTAAACTTCTCTCTTTGCAAGTTTGAGTTTGTGCAGAGCACTCTCATATATCCCTTGCTCTTTTCTGTTGTTTACCGAACACTCAAAACTACATGCTCTTTCTGTGTATAGTTTCAGATCTTTGAAGATCTTTGTCTCTGAATGTAATTCTTTATATATCTCATTTTCTGACGGTATTTAAAGTTTGTGTAGAAATAAAGCACTTATAGAAATTATGAAAACAGAATCGCAAAACAAAAATTTATTATTTTCCCTTTTGTACAGTTTTAAAAGAGATCTAAATAGAAAAAAAAAGAATCATCTTAGACAAAATATGTGAGTATTAAGAATAGTAGCAAAGAAGAATATATCATATAAAACCCTAAAATGTGTGCTATTTTATTTTTTAAAATTTATGTTACACTGAATTAAGGTTATGTTTGCCAAAAATAAGTTGAAATATTTACAATCTTTCACCAAGAGTGGTAAGAAATAAAAGTAAAGTCCAAACCTTCTTGGCCAACGGGACCACAGACAAACCTTAAAAACTGAGTTTCTAGCCATGATGGGCTGGGAGGTCAGACATGCCTCCTTACACCCCCTCCCTTGCTAACCACCATTAGACTTTCTTTTCTAAGGGGTTAAACAGAAACCAGCCACCTCAAAAGAGTTGCCAGACTTCTCTCACTTTTGGAGATTTTGACATAGCAACTGACTCACTTTACTACCTGATAAGAGATCACTAACCATGGAGTGGTTCTGGGCAATTTATAGAAGCTGCAAATTGAGTGCCATTCTCTCGTCTGCTTTACTTTTTGATGTATGGAGCCTAATGTTAATGCATTTACATGTTAATTCTCCATCCCAAAGTGAACATGACATGCATGTTTGTGCCCCATCATGAATATTTACAGCTCCTCCTATAACCTATTGAATATGCATATTTACCTGACCCATTTGGCATCAATTCCTATCTCACTCTTCCCTCCCTTGAAGTGCTTGCTTCTGGTCTCTGCGAGAGGTTATACTTGCCAGCCTGTCAGGATGCCCAGCTTGCCAGTTGTAATCCTTTATCAAAAATAAAGTTCTCCTCTCCAAATTTATGAACCTTGTGATTCTTCAGTTGATAGTGGCCTTGACAAACTACTGATTCATGATAATGTTATAATATCTGAAATCAATTTTATTTACTCTACAAATTGCTAACTTGTAAAGAAAATAACACAAGTGTAAAAATCATTTGATATTCTTGGAGATTCTTGGTTGATTTGAAGCCTTCAGTGGTGCTTTCATGCTTCAGTGATGGCAATAATACAAACCTGATTGAAAGACTGGGTGAATCCAGGGTGAGCTCAAGTATTTTCATTCTCATAACACAACTCTTTATCATGTTCAACATAATAACATTCAAACCTTCATTCAACATGACAAAAACATTGATGACATGTGTTTCACCTTTATCTACATAAGACTTCACAAACTGTATTTGTGCCAATGTTACTTCTTCCTTATAATGGATATTTAATGTCATCTTGTATTTTTCATACTGACAACACATCTGTATTTCTAATTGTTGGCTTGAGATCTTCCTTCTGTAACTTGAATTAAAATTGAAAGTAGCACAGGTCAGGCCTGAAATTGCTCAGCAAACATACACTTTGGCAGTAAATGTATAACTCTTCACAGTGGAAATCACACATTCCGCTGACTGCTACACAGAGGTCAGTCTCTTAAGCAAAAGAGGGGTAAGAAACTGTGCTTCTATAATAGCCTCACGCAATTGTAAAATAGGAAGCACCCTAAGGTCTGCCCTTCTTCCCCCACCTGCATTACTTTTAGTCATATGTCACAACAGACTTCCAAGGTCAGCATCTGTTGTTTGCACTATGCATGGACAGTTTACAGAGAGCTAAGTTTATAGATAGATAAGGCTCAGGTCAGCATTGGAAGGGGATGATGAAGATATTGGAGTAAAATTAAGGGATGGATTGTAGTGAACTCATTTTCTAGTTTCATATTTAATTTTGTCAATAGGTGGAAACTTGAGTTATTTACATATTGATGGCGTTGAAGACACTCTACCTCAAAATATGGCACCTTGGAAGTTTGGAAAACAGGAGAATAAAGAAGGCTACTTTTCCACCTTCTCCTCATCCTTCTCCACTGAAGTAGGTCATAAGACCCTTATTCTAGAGGTACCTTTTCTGGAGGAAAGAAACGTTCTTATCTCTGAAGACACAGACAAGAATCTGAACAAGTGACTATAGCAAGTTTATTACCATTGGGTCATAGACCCTTTGTTCAATCATACTTTCCAAGAACTGTCGACTTTAGATAAACCTAAGTTTAAAAACTCACGTTTCTCTGTTTCTTTGAGTCTTCTTTTCTGAAGGCTCCTGTATCATGTAAAACTCACATTAAATAAATTTGTATGCTTTTTTTTCTTGTTAACCTGTCTTTTGTTATAGGTGCCTCAGTAATGTACCTGGTGTTGGATGTGGAAAAGAAATCTTTCCTCCCTAACAATATTCATGGCTCCACAACATGTCATCTTTTAATGTCCTGAGGAGAGTTTTATTCCAGCCTTCTCTGGAGGTGACATGGAAGAAGAAATGACAATTTTAGAATTCTTTTCACATTACATTAACCACAGATATATATCTTTCGTTAGGGGATTAGAATTGACTTTTTAACATAGAGTTAGGCCTGATGGGGTGTATTGAAAATGTATCTGAACATTAGCCCATAACTCTGATATTGTACACTTTCTTTAGAATTGCCATAAAGTTCTATCAAGTGCCCGAAGCAAGTAAGTGTGGACTTGAAACTTTAAAGATAAGACTGTTATTTCAACACTGAAAATACCTGGACACTCTGAATCCATATTTATGAATGGCAAGGTTTACATGAAATAGTGAAGTTTAGAGGCCAGGACCTACTTTCCTATCTGAGTCTGTGTAGTTCACAATTCTTGAGTAGTATTTTAAAATGCATGTATTCCATTATGTTAAAAAGGCAGGTTTAAATATGAAACCTTTGCGATGTTTTTCTTCTTATTTGCTTCATGGACTAGAGAAAAATTTAAAATAAAAAAAAAATCTTTGGACACTAATCAACAAAGTTTTTTGTTATTGTTGTTTAGAAACTATGAAAAGTAGAATTACTGAACTAAAGTACGAGACAAAATAGATTATGTTTGAAATAACTTACCCACAATGTATACTAAGACATTCAAAATTAAAATTTATATTGTTATAAAAATTAATTAACATATATATATATACACACACACACACACAATGGGGTTTTCAAAGCACAAATGGGTTAACACAACCCAACCTCAAATTCTGTTCTCATTGCACAAACCTAATTTTCAATTATAGGGAAGTGTTTTAGAAACCAAATGTCAGCTATTAAAGAGTCTTCTACACCTATAAAGTGTGTTAGTCAAAAATATTCATCTAATAGTCTGTGTAGGGAAAGTGTGTGGCAAGAGGAATAGAATGGACAGAAGAGACAGGAAGACAGGACAGTCAGGCCTTTGAAAAAATAACTTCATTGGTTTAACTTCTCTACCATACAGTAATGATGAAAATACCACACCTACTAACAATAGTTTTCAGGTTAAAAAAAAAAAAACCTGCTGCATCATATCAGCATGTTCTCATAATAAATAGAACATAAAGTCATTACAGCACATACCATATTTCATTTTAATTTCTGATCTATTTATCTTTCTCTTTCATTAAATTATTATCTCCATCAAAACACAGCAGTATATCTCTAAAATCCAACAAAGAACACAGTACCCACCACATAGTAAAGAATCAAATAGAATTTGATTTTTTTTGTTTAACTTTCAAGATTAATCATCATATCTACAATTCTTATTTGCATAATTATACAATTAAAATACCTAAGTGGTGTGAAATGCTTTGGATACATCAAGAGCTGTTTTACATCATTTCTGCATTAACTCATTCATTCATCTCAACAACTCTGTGATGTAGGCACTTTGATTTATCTGATTTATCCACAATTGACAGATGAATAAACATAGCTGTAGACCAGAAAGGTTATTTTCTTGATCTTTTATTGTGAATAAGTGGCACAGCCAGGATTTGAGTGAGTATCAGCCATCTAAGTCAAGAACCAAAACCTATCACCATTACATGAACTATCTATATTATCAAAATTAACAATGTTTAGAACTTGAGGCCAGTTGGAGTTGTAAATTTTTGCATTAGTAGTCATGATTATAATGTACATATTATTATTTAATTGGAAATTGGATTTAGAAGTGGCAGGAGTTGATGGCTGAGAATGGAGGCAGTGACAAACTGAACCTGGCCAATGGCCAAAGTGAGCAGACTCTCTTTGGACTACAAATCATTAAGTCACGGGCAAGCACCGACATCAGGAGAAGGCTCAGAGTGTGAAGAAAAGAGAGCTGAAATGGAAGGTAAAAGACATTGCAAAGGTCAAACTTTCCTGAGCTGATCCCAGAGACTGTGGCTTGCCCTACTCTGTTCCACACACACTAATCATAGCTGTCACCTACATACCAACTCCAGTCAATTAGGTGCGGCTACCTAGAATGTGGTATTGAGAAGGGGTGTCAGGTTTGATATGTCTGGTCTCTGTTGAAGGGTTTTCTGTTGTCTATTATTAATGTCTGTGATGCACTTGGGTGAAAGCCATAGGTTATACAACCCCCGCCCCCATATGGGCTATTCCTGTGCTAGATTAATGTCTTCATGGCTTGATGCTTGACTCTGAATATTCTAGAATCACCGTTAGGTCCTGTCAAAGAAAATAAATACTTTGACTCTGTGATGTTTGATACTTCAACATGGTGTGTGTCTGTGTGTGCATGTGTGTATATAAATAAAACTTTAAAGACTGGACGGCATTATCTACATATCAAGCTACCGTGGACTATAGAGAAGTCAAATAATGGATGTGTTCATAGAAACCATCCTTGAGTGCTGGTACCTGGGTGGTTACAAACACTGCATCATAACAGCTATGGATGCCCACTACGTGGGGTGCATGGAGCCATCTTAGCTTTGTAACTAGTATCCGTCTCTTTCTAATTTACATCAAAAATTTTACACTGAGAATGTCATGCTGTGTTATGGCTTGAATTGTGCCCCCCCTCCAAAGGATATGTTGAATTCCGAAGCCTCTATAACTCAGAATGTGGCTTATTTCAGGAAAGGGTTGTAGTTAAGAAGAGATCAGTGGGGTGTGGTGGCTCACACCTGTAATCTTAGCACTCTGGGAGGCCGAGGCTGGCGGATTGCTTGAGGTCAGGAGTTTGAAACCAGCCTGAGCAAGAGCGAGACCCCGTCTCTACCATAAATAGAAAGAAATTAATTGGCCGACTAATATATATAGAAAAAAAATCAGCCGGGCATGGTGGCACATGCCTGTAGTCCCAGCTACTCAGGAGGCTGAGGCAGGGGGATCACTTGAGCGCAGGAGTTTGAGGTTGCTGTGAGCTAGGCTGACCCCACGGCACTCACTCTGGCCTGGGCAGCAAAGTGAGACTCTCTCTCAAGAAAGAAAAAAAAAAAAAAAAAGAAGAAGAAGAGATCATACTGGAGAAGGTGGACCCCTAGTGCAACATGACTGGTGTGTTTATGAAAAAAAGATGTTGAACACGGAGATAAAAACACAGAGAGGGAAGAAAATGTGAAAACACACAGGAAGAAGATGGTTCTGTGACCGATGAGGCTGTGACCAGCTGAGAAACACCAAGGATTCATGGCAAACACCAGAAGCTAAGAGAGGCGAGGAAGGATTTTTCCCTAGAGCCATCAGAGAGAGCCTGGCCCTGCTGGCACCTTGATTCCAGACTCCCAGCCTCCAGAACTTTGAGGCAATAAATTTCTGCTGCCTTAAGTCTCTCCATTGTTAGTACATTATTGAAGTAGCCCAGGGAAACTAATACATATTGTATTATAAGAATTACAAACTGTAGTGGAAAAGCTCTAGATTTATCAGGAGATGTACACACTTGTCTTGGCTGTCATTTATTTATCTAAACATCTAAACATCTCTGAGTTTCTAGTTCCTCATTTGAAATATGAGAAGACTAGACTAGATTTACTGTATAACATCTAAGGCTTCATTTCAAAACACTTTTTGCCATTTAACATACATACCGAAAATGCAGGTATCATAACTTTGATAAATTATTACAAAATAATATTTGCCAATAAATGGAAATTTGCTAGCTTCCCCAAAGGCCCCCTATTACTTCCTCCGACTACTACTTTTTACTCTTTCTCAATGATAAAGATTCCCCTAACTTCTTAGTTAATATTTGTTTCAATTTAAACATTTTATAAATAAAAGAATGAATATATGTTTATGTAGTTTGTGTAGCTACATTTTTGTTTTCATTATTGTATTACATATACCATAGATGCTATATAAATATACCATAATTTACTTATTCATTCAACCATTGACTCATTATTGGACTTTGCCAATTTGGGCGCTGTGCTGGTTAATTTTATGTGCCAACTTGACAGGGCCACAGGGTGCCAGATATTTAGTCAAACATTTTTGTAGGTGAATCTGTGTTTTGGTTGAAATTAATATTTGAGTTGGTAGGATGAGTGACGAAAATTGTCATCCCTAATGTACTCCTGCCTGACTGCCTTGAGCTGGGATAGCAGTCATTTTCTGCCTTCACACTCAAACTGAAATACCAGCTCTTCTTAGGTTCTGAGCCTGCCAGCCACCAGACCACACCATTGGCACTCTTGAGTCTCCAGCTTGTTCAATTCTCTCTCACTCTTTCCCTCTACACAGACACACACACACACACACACACACGCACATATTGGTTAGGGCTATTACAAATCCAGCTATTATAAATGTTTTCTGTGCATGTCTTTTGAGGTAGTGTGTACATATTTCTTTTGATCATATATATTCAGGAGCGGAATTTGTGGGTCATAAAGTGTGCATATGTCCAATGACAGTAGATCATGGCAAACAATTTCTGAATCAGATCAATTTACACTCGCTCCAGCGTAAGGCAGCCATTTGCCCTAGAATCTCACCAAAATTTGATGTCATCAGTCTTTTTAAAATTTCAATTTCAATCCCATCATTGTGGTGAAAGCATAAGGATATCCCATCCTGCCTTCTGAGATCTCTTTAACTTGGATTCTAGAATTTGCAATTATGCTTTGAAATGATTTAAATTAGCTTATTTTGGTTGCAAGTATTTTTTTGTTGTTTCCTAGAATGTAATCTGCTGATCGTCTGTATTTCTCCTTCCCTTGCTCAATGGGTAAACTGCCCCCACCCTGAAAGCAATCAGCAAAAAAAATTATTTTTCGCTGTGGAGACATTTGCTGTGTATATTCTTCATGGTTCACCTCTGTGGTCTTCTGGCCATAAAGTGCCATGTTAATCCTAAATGCCATCTGTTCCTTGCCTCATCAAGTTGATATCAGATAAAAACTGACCCCAGAATGATACCTTTGCTAACTCTAAATTGGCTTCATACTGACGTCTTGTGTGATTTGGAGAATTACATCCCCTTAAAACATGTTTTTTCTATATCCCCCAAAAGGTATGAACTCCCCAAACTGTTTGCTGTAAACACCACCTCTCTTCACTGTTGTCTTGCTTGAGAGCCTTTCTTTTCCTTCTACAATCATGGATTCACTGCAAAATAAACTAAGTGCAGATTTTAAATAGCACAACAAATTGAATGATCCCAGTTTCAAACATGTCCCAAATGTAATTAGGAGTTTTCCAGTACATCCATTGGTTTTTGTTCTCCTGTATTGCAGCTGCGGACACAGCGGCATTCTCCAAGACTCCCTTACTTAATACACTCCAGAGTGTTCCTTCCTACAATTAGAAAATAATTGGATGGTTAAGGAACATGGTGAGAGGTGTTGGGAGTTAGAGGACTGGCCTGAAGGAGCATCGCTATTTTCTCCCTTCTAGGAACTTGATTTGGGTTCTCCCTATTTGAGATTCTATTCTGAATCTGAAAATGTTACCTGAGACCTAATTCAGAAATTCTTTGCAAGAAAGCTGAATAATTTGCTCCTCCCCTCTCTTTTCCCCTACC
>VSMD01027108.1:0-27827 GCA_008750895.1 Mirza zaza | reverse complement strand
TTTATGTTTAGTTTTTTCTATCTTCATGGAACTAAGAAGTATCCAGTAAAACCTCAAAAATCATTCATTATGCTTTAGGCCAGGATGGTTGTAGAGCCACAGCTTCAGAGAAAGCCACTTCCTTATCAAAAAAGAGTCACTCTAGAGCCATCTGACTGCTTATAGTTACATCTGGCCAGACTTATGTTTTAAAGGAATAGCTAACCCTAAAAGGAAGAGAAATTTAAGCTAGTAGTAATTTCTGGCAGTCAATAAAAGGTCATCAAGGAAAAAGAATCACACATGTCCCAAATGAAACTGATGAGTACAGGATGTTATCTAGAGCAAGGAACAATGATGAAGCCCTAGGTGGATATTATTGAGGCATTAGATAGAACAACTGTTAAGAGTACTGACATTATCACAAACAAAATAAATTAAATTTTTTGCTATATTAAGGAGAAAAAATATAGTATATTTTACCTACTGTAATTATGTCAATTCTTATCTACATTTTCATATACTGGGATATACCTATACTTACAATGCTCTTGAATCTAGCATTCTACAATTTTATGTTTTATTTTCACCCTCTATCTTGCCTCTACTTGTATACAATTTTCCACTTAGCAATTCTCCTTTTGAAATTATTCTTGCCATTGAAGCTGAAGGAATGAAAATGATGCAGTGCAACATTCTGAAAAATTGAAGTCTTTGGGACAGTGATATAGGGAAATAAGTACAACAACTGGTAGAAAGATATTACCATGCAAGTTAAGTTCAAAATGCCTGAATTTGAGCTTATTATTTATTTGGCCTCCAACATTAATTATACCTTGTATAGGTGGAAAAGTATTGCACAGAAATCCCAAATGTGAAATTTTGGTGAACATTGTTATTTTAAAGTTGTATAGGGCAACAGTAGCTTATATGACATATTTGAAACCTAGAGAAAATGATTTAACATCCCTCATAAAACTAAATTATCATTTAGTTTAATAAATAATTAGTTGTAACCATGAAAGAAATAATAATGTGGATACAAATTCAGATATTGAATTGTAAATTTTATTGAATTACACATGCACAGGTGCACAATGCATGTGAAACACAGACAAAATACCATGCCAAGAAAAATGAAATAAAATAAATAGATACTAAAGTACATATTGCAGTTCAAATGAGAAAAAAAGTTGATATTTTTAATTACATTAGTATAATTTATGGGGGAAAACACATAAAAATGTTTCTATAAGAATGAACTCTACAAAGTTTAAAGATTGATTTGCATAATAGAATGACAGAGTTGAATAATTCATGGTATGCTTTTTTTCCCATCTTTAAAATCATTTTACTATCATTGTCTATTTAGAATGTACTGTTTTAATGAGGAAGTATGTGATGCCACAGGGGTCTGAGACATCATTTGAGTCTGGAATAACATGAACTAATTCTCAATCAAAAAACAACAAAAAAATCAAATATAGTTAATTCTACATATGTCAGAGTCTGGCTGTATAACTGGGAATTCTTCGAATTAACATACACATATAATACAATGTTTATTAAATGATAAGTAATTAAAATATGTTCTTTTATATCTTAAATGTATATTGTTACCACTCAAATAACAATGGGGAACCTGTGGTCTTCAGGCCACCTGTGGCCTTCTAGCTCCTTAAAGAAGGTCTTTTGACTGAATCCAAATTTTACAGAACAAATCCTTTTATTAAAAAGGGTGCAGCAGAGAAAGATGACGCTTTTTTGCCTTCTTTGGTGCTTAAAAAAGAACGATCTTGAAGTCAGAAGGCCACAGTTTCCCCACCACCGGATGAAAGGAGTTTATCTTTGGCATTGTTCAGAACTTTCAGCATTTGATAATATTAAAACTCAGACCTGTTTTTAATTCCTTTTATTATTGTTTTTAAATTCTTTGTAGACTATGCACTTTCTGTACATTATTGTTGGACAAGGATAATGCCACTTTTATATGATCTATTTCTTTTTTGAACAAAATTCAGTTTAGAGTCCTTGCATCATTTGAGCTCTCTTTTCTGTATGGTAACATGAGAACATTTTAATATTTTTTTCCGCAATCTGCTTTTAGTTGCATTTACTTTGTGGCATACAGTAGGTTATTTGAAGTTTCTCATGATCCATATACCTTGACTGTGAATTATTTTTGTCTTTTGTATTAGGAAAACATCACCCACAACTTCCTGGTGATCTGTAACATACTCTGCCAAGTAAATATATTTCATTTGATTTATTTTTGGTCTCAGTCCACATCTACACCTTAATCCGCATTCTATCATAACATTCATATTAATGGCAATTGGCAGTACACATTTCTACTGTGGAATTCTATTTCTTATTGACACTAGACATTTCCCTTTTAATTAAGTGCAATTTTATATTATATTACAGCTAGAATCTTTATAAACAAGGTTCAATGTATTTATTGTGTGTATGGTTTGATTTTCATATTTTAAGCTTATCATGTTCTTATTACATCTCTGCACATTGATATTTGAATCTATAGAAATACATTATGACATTCTTCCCTTGTGCTTTCTTCTGAATATCACCGAGACCCTCCCTAGCTGTTTCTATCCCACCCATTTTCAGTATATAGTATTATACGTATGTTTTGAGTTGTCTGTAGCATTCACCTACCCATTAGATCAGGTTAATATCATTCTGTTCATTTTTGTTTGTTTTTCTTTTTTTAATTTATTTCATCATATTATGGAGGTACAAATATTGTTAGGGTTACAAATATTGCCCCTGCTACCCCACCCTCCCCCCGATGTGTCCAATCCCCCGGTGGTGTGTATCACACACGTTATGGAAGCATACACCCCTTTCCTCTTCCCCCCTCCCTCATTCTGTTCATTTTGTCTTCTGACAACACATCCATCTCTGGCTTTGCAAGGTGTATTTATACTTTGGTGGGAGATGATTATTTGGTAGTTGTACGCTCCAGTCAAGAAAAGCCATGTAAATGTTTTACTCTACTATCATCCATGTATCTCTTTGTTGACTAATAATTCCCTTTAATCTGTTCTCATATCGGGACCTTTAGCTTGAAGGAGTCATGCTTGTGTTCCTTTTTCACTCTCATCTTTCAGGTACTTTTCAAATATCGCAAAGTTGCTACAGTGACTTTTCAGTAGAAAGCATTTCTAAGTTAATAAGAAAAAGTGGATAGTAGGAAATGGATTTAAGATACAAATGTGCACTATAATACAGCAAACTATTTTTATATTAAATTTAATTTTGTTTTGAATACCAATGCTGGAAATAAGTGTAGTACACTGTCTGCTTAAGAATGCCTACAATCAAATTCATTCACATAATTTAATTGATTACTTTAAAATAATATTAAACTGCATAAAATCATCTTTTTGAGTATTGTAACATATAACCACTTAATTTGCATTGTTTTAGGAAAACAATATTCTAGAAGGTTATAAAATATATGTACATAGTCCATGGATTTATATTGTGACAACAATGAAAAGGGGAAAGTTTTGTGTTTTAATTAATTAATTAATTCCTATTGGGCTCTTGACTTTTTAAAAAATAAATATCTAGGTCTCCAGACATTCTGAGATGTTAAATTGCAATATATGTTTTTATATAAGATACATTGAACATAAAGGGGTCACCTCGCCAGTTCAGAACTCCAAAAGTACATTCAAAGCCAGAGGCTATGATAGTCAGATAGTGTAACTTATTCACCGTTACAGATCAGTATCAATTTACCAGGTCATAAATTCATGTAAGTCTGTGGTGGGATAGAATTCCAGTAGAAAGAGGATAAAAATTACAAATCTTGAAGTTGAATATATCAGTGAATAGCAATAAGTGAAGAATTTAAAGAGAGCCATGAAACTGAGGAATGTTTTTCTCCAACTACAATGTACTATTTTGTTCTAACTCGTTTTAAACATTATTTTAGTAATATAACTTTAATATTACTTACAATAGTGATATTTGCCTTAGACTATAATAAATATTGCTAAAAATTTATAAACAAACATTTTGAGTAATATGTTTAATTTTAAAACCTTTATGTTGTAAATTAGATAAGATCCATCAGGTCTCAATAAAACCAGTTGGGATTTTTTTGTTGTTTGCCTAGTCTTGAGTAGACTCAATGTTATTGACATTGTAGATAATTTACAATACCCATTCCATCTAGGTGATTGTGTACTATTTGTACCGTTCATGGTAATCCCATTTCCTTTGCCAGAGATTGGTTCTTTGACCCAATTCTGGCCAATGAAATAGAGAGGGTGAGTCTGCTGTGAACAGAAAGAAATACTCTCTTCATTCTCTAGACATACTTATTTGGTATGAATGTGATTACCACAATCAACATCAAGAAGGATAAACTATAAATCTAGAGAAAAAAAAATTGTCATTGATTATATCTCTTGAATCAACCATCTCTTACAACCTTATAAATTCTGAGCTTCCGGTTATATGAAATGATAAACCCTGTACAATTTGGGCAGATAGATTCTGTGTTTCATCAGAATATCTATATCTGGTGATAATAGAAAAAAATTAGATTTTTTTCCCCTTTTATGTTCTACTGCTTTTGTAGAATCGATGTTTTAGAAAATTCCAGTCATTTTTAGCACCTCATACTTCTGTACCTAGTAAATTGTGCCTGTAAATATGCAAGATCATATTTAAACCATGAAAAATTCAATGTTTCTTTAATAGTAAATATAGATATATATCATCCTGAATAACACCTTCAAACCAATTGAAGAGTAATGTAAGGTAAATAATATGTTTGTTAATGAATTCACATATTGTTGAGCCTATTTAAGTTTATATTTTTAGAAGTTGATAGTTACTTAATAGTGGTATTTTTTATATAAGATATTAATATACTGAACATAAAGGGGTCATCTCTCCACTTCAGGACTATAAAAGTACATAAAACATCTAAACAAGTGTGGTCCAATAAACTTTCATGATACCATTGTTCTCCTAGAGCTTTTTGGTTTCAGGTTTACTGGTAACATGGTCATATTAAAATATATCTGGCATTTTTATTTGGTAGATTACAGAATCATCTTTAATAAAGTATACAGAGAGTCACAAAATGCTTTCAGAGAAACTATCCTATTCATACTGGTGTGTATGGAATCTCACAAAAATACTCATTGTATATAATATTGCATATTTTAAAATTGTTAACATAGAGTAAAATTATATTCTTTTAATGATCTCTTCACTAATTTGTTGATTATTAGCTTTTAGATTCAATGAAACTCAATATTATATGCTAAATTAAAAGTTTTCAGACTTGATAATATGTTCGACTCTTCTTTTTAAGCACTGTTACAAGAATCTAGAATAGAATATATGTATGTGACAGAGATTAATGTTTTTTAAATGCTCAAAAATATTTCTAATGTTTGACCTTTAAGCTTTAAAAATTGAAGCAAGATATCTATATTCTTACTAAATAATTCATATAGTCACTTCAGAATATTTAATGTAATAGTAAACTTTACTTGACATATTTTCTCAGCATATTTTCATTAAAAAGAAAGTCCCAAACAATCTCAGGAAATATAATTATATCAGATTTAATCTAATAAACTAAATTATTTATAAGGAATCTTTATAATGGCTACGGCAAACACAATTTGTTTCCTTTCATATAAATATGAAAATAATTATATATATAGTATAAGCATAAGTCATAAATATACATATTATTTCTATTTATAATTTTTCATTATTGAAAGTTATTGAAAAATAATTTTTATAAATGGTCTTTATGTTTAAATGATTAAAATATAAAATAACAGTGTTAGTATATACATTAAAATATATAACAACTGGCTTATGCACTTCAATAATTATATTTTCATTTTTTGTCTAACTTGTTTAGTGAGGAACAAATCCCATCCAATGAGAAGATAAATGTTATGAGTAATAGAGTCAGAACACAGATGCTGAAAACACAATACTAGGTTGGAAATCTGGAATTTTTACTTATTAGATGTGAGACCATCAGAATATTGTGAAATAAACCTATGCCTTACTTTATTCTTACATAAAATGAAGATTTAAAAAGTACCTTATCTAATAGAGCTATTGTGTGAATTCAGTGACTCAATATAAATATATCCCAATATTATTCTGGCAAATAGAAAGTTTCAACCCTTTTTAAATTTCATAAATAATAACAAAAACAATATAAGCATCTTAATTTTGACTTATAAATAGTCATTTAACTTATTTTTAAAAGGATTATCAAATATTAAAAAATTGAATAAAATGCATTATTTTAATATTTAATAATATGAAAGTATATATTAGAATCTTTTTATAGCATATAACTTTAATATCACTTTAATGCTAAAAGGAACTTATTGTATTACTGTCAGACACCTCATAGGAATAAATATGTATTAAAATGGGACATGTCTATGCAACATGATGACCATGCCACTTATCCAGTTTAAAAATAAACAAAAAAATGAAGTAGAAGGAGATTGAAGTTACACTGCCCATTAGTGGCCAAGCTGGATGTAAATGGTGGATTTGTAAATTTTCTAGTTAAGCCCTAACTCTGGTATCTTCCTTAAACATCCATCACAGGCATAGTTTACAAATTGATCAGCATTAATTTCAGGGATCCCACAAAAAATGTTGTCTGTTCAGCTCAAATGAACAAATATTTGACTCAAACTTTCTACATACTGCATTCAGTGTTCTGCTTGGGCAAAAAAGAAATGCGCCAGATAAATATGGAGCATGCTCTCATGAAGAATACTGGAAAGAACCCAATTGTCTTTGTTAGTTAAATTTGTAATTATTAGCAAATAAATGTTTTCTAAAAATAAAACTACCATTATTTAAACAAAATATTTAATAGTAGGGTTTGATGTTCGTGATTTTGTACAAAAAAAGCTGTATATCTGTGTGCATGTGTTTGTAAAAATAAGTCAAATGTATTGTTTTATATGTCTTATACTGTCTCTATAAGATAATGGGATAGTAATAGAAATAGTAGTTTAAAATAGTGATAATAATATTAGTAATAATATCAACAAATATATATTCCATGCTTTCAATATGAAATATATCTTGCATATTTTATTATGTTTTCCTTGTGGTAATTATATGAGACAAGTATAATTATTATTATTAATTTACAGATGAGGAAACTGAAGTAACGGCAACTGAGTAGCTTGCAAAGTCAGTTGCCACACGACTGGTTAGAGGTGTAGTCAAGATTTTAATTTAGTGGTTATGATTTCAGAGTCAGTCATTTAGTCTAGACCACTATTCTCTATCATCTTTAAGAAATTAGTATGCTAAACTTAGCTGAAACTTTAGCTTTAAGTTTTTATTTTTGAATTGCAATTAGACTTACAGTTTAATTTTTGAGTTGTCATTTAATTTATAGTTATTAAATTTAATTAAAATAGCAATGACAATTTATTATAACATAGTTATAAATATATTTTAAATGAATATACCATTTAAGCATATGGTTTCCATTATGTGTATATGCTAATCATATATATGTGTATATCATCACAGCCTCTCATGTGTATACACACGTTACATGCATGCATATCTATAAATACACAAATATGTACATATATCCACATATATATATGCACATATAGCAATGTACATACATATACACACATATATAATTAAGGTATATATAAGATTTAACAGATTAATGTATGACTTTAGCTGGTGACTGGGTATGAGCCACTCATATAATTTTATTATGTTCATAATTGACTCAATAAGCTTTAAGTAGACATTTCCAAGACTTTTTCTTAATTCATTTTATTTAAAAAATGCTGACAGGTACTTTTACTTTTTTCCCACTGTGTAGTAGGCACTTTTCTCTTTCCTAGGTTTTTAGATTTGAAAAGTTTTTATATTTTTCTTTAAATTATTGTATGCATTTCTATGTTCTGTTCTCAAATCAGAAAAGCATGTAATTTTTAAGTTGAATCAACATTCTCTTTCCTTCACACTTATTCTATTTTCTCCAGTCATTTCCATCCTACAATCCAACTTCTCCTCCTCCTCCACTCTCTCCTCCATTTCCTTATCCTCTTCGTCTTACACTGCTATATAGGAAAATCCTCTCATATCCCTCAGCATTCTAAATTTAATTTCACACGATCCCAAGTTTCATTATTACTTAAAATGTAGTTTTAATTTTCTCTTTCAAATTTAGTCTCTTTTTTCCGCATGCCATTATGTTACTTTGTAAAGAATCACATTCCCTTTTTTATTCATGCCTTTCTGCTCCTGTTTCTTCATTTTCAAGCCTTCATACACCATACTGATACATTTTCTTCTAATTCTTTTAACCAATTTTAAAATTATGTTCTTTCTCCTATACTTCAAGATTTTTTTTTTTTACCACTTTATGGCAAGATGAAGCCTAAGCCAACCAATTGAATGAAAGGGGTGATAGTGACATGAATATTTAAAATTTTGACAATATAATATTTTATTATATCATTTCCTTTTTTATTTCAGCATATTATGGGGGTACAAATGTTTAGATTATATGTGTTGCCTTACCCCCTCAGAGTCAGAGTTTCAAGCGTGTCCATTCCCTAGATGGTGCACATCGCACTCATTACGTATGTATATACCCAACCCTTCTTCCCCACTCCCATCTGTCCAACGCCCGATAAATGTTATTCCTATATGTCCACTTAGGTGTTGATCAGTTAATAGCAATTTGCTGGTGAGTATATGTGGTGCTTGTTTTTCCATTCTTGGGATACTTCACTTAGTAGAATGGGTTCCAGCTCTATCCAGGAAAATACAAGAGGTGCTATATCACCGTTCTTTCTTATAGCTGAATAGTACTCCATTTCTTAACATTAAACTGTTACTCTGAGATTAAACAATACAAATAAATAGGGAACAGACACATAACAAACATAAAAAATTATATTAAAATATCACTTGACACTTGAAAATAGTGGTAATTAAACTGTAAAGATGTCTTCTTTGCATCTGCACATAAAAAAATCAGATCTGACACAAACAAATGAATAAAACTACAATAATGTCAGAGTAGGAAAGATATTTTGTGTTAGTTGTGAGTAACAAAGTGTCAAAGGAAAACATTGATTTAAGAACAGAATTCCTCACCTATTTTGCTAGAAAATATTTCAATACAATCCTTTTAAGTAGCTTTTTTAAAAGTCTGTCCTTGGATGTAGTGGCAGAAATACAGTTTTACCTAATAAAGTCATTTATTTCCCTCCAAATTGTGGTGTTGCCACTAGTTTCCCATTTTTCTTTGGCAATCTATTTTAAAGGTAGTAAAGCATAAAGCAATAAAAGAAGCAATAATGAAGGAAGAGACACACAAAGTGATACTTAATGGATTGTCAGCTCATGAAGGCAATTCACAAGCTGTAGCAAAATGAGTTCTATGCACAAAAGAAATCAATACTTATTGTAGCATCTTTCTTGCTACACTGCAATTTATACTTAAAAAGGATGGTGTCACATCTCATAGGTCTTAGAAAACTAGTTGCTTTAGCAAGCAATATATATTCTGCATAAGTTTCATCACAGCTGAATCTGATTTAAGCAAAATAAAGCTTTCTTGGTGATTGAAGAATCAGGATATGGTAAATGTGTAAGGAGATTTGTAACAAAGGTACCTGAGTTAAAGACAGTAGTCACATGGATACTATGAAGATTCTAAACATTGAGAAGGGACAGCTTAGGTTAGTTGCAAAGCATACAAATAGATGGGTTATCAAAGGCATTTAAGTATTACACACAAGTAATGTCTTTCCCTTTTTTTGAGAAATGTATAGACATGAGAATTGAGTTAGCTCTGACTTTTCCTTTTACTTCCTTACCTCTTTTCTTCCTTCCTTTCTCATCCTTTAATTGCCTCATTTCTTTTCTTTTTATATTTTTTCTGTTTTTCTTTCTTCTTTCTTTTTATCTATATTTTTCTTATTTTCCTATGATGAGATTTATAAATCTATAGAAAGTAAGTTTATCCTTTGCTCAGCAAGTTGCCATAGCTGCTTTCCGTTGTCATTAAAAATAAAGTTATCCTCATCCTTAAAAAACTACCAAACAGCTAAAATTCAAGAAAGAAATTTAATAAATTTGAACAACTAAATTTCTAGCCATCATCCAGAATCCAAAGATTTATGATTTTATCATAAAACAAATTATTAAAATAAAAGGTCATTGATGTTTTTAGAGTACATATGTATCTGAGTGCCAATTTATACATGTGATCCTAATTTATATGATCAACTGTTAGGAACTTAGGGCACAGGGGAATCACAGCAAGCAAGGATATTATAGAAATAGCCTAACAATTATCAACTAATGAGCCATCTCTCTGCAAGACATTTAAATTTCTTCTGCCTGATTCTGGACTCAAGGTCTAATTCATCCTCAGTTTCTCACTTTTTAAAATTCTGTATCTGCTAGGCTCATAGAACGTGAATTACATGTAACAAGCAAAGGTATTACAGATGTTGCCTACATTTATCTTCACACTTCTGCTCTTTCCAAGCTTTTTCAGGAGTTCTAATTCTATCACTAAGTCTCCATTTGGGGACATTAGTTTAACTTTCATTTATATAAAATGCTTCTTGGATAACTTGAAGGCATTGTACCCCATCTATCTAGGTACAGTATCTTAAGACTTCCCTATTCTGGAAACTTTAATATTGCAAAAATAAAGAGATCCAAGACATCAGTCAGTATAACATTTGAAGTGCACCTTATGAACAAGTGAATCGCTCTACTCCTGCTCAAAGCACATTGCAATGAGAGATGCATTTCTTTAGGGAAAAAAATGGTAAGCTATATTAAATCTCACAATCTGAATTAAGTATTTCATTGGAATGATATGAAGGAGAACAATAAAGAGATAAATGGATCAGAAGACACAAACAAATAGGACTATTGGGTCAGAATCAAACAAGGAAGAATAGTGTGGTCCTATAAAGCTGGCTTAAAATTCAATTAAAATCCATACACCATCACTGAAATAATTAACAAAGAATACAATTTAGCAAGAAGATAGGAGAAGGTAATAAAGAAATTTAGGGCTTAAACAGTTTTCATATTTGTCAGTGAAATGTAATTAACTCGAGTTTAAAAATAACAAATTGATACTTCCTAAGAAAGTTAAAACTAATTTAGATAAGCAATAAAAATATTCTGAGTATGTGTGTCTGAATTTGTGTGTGTATACATGTGTAGATTACTTTTTCTATCAGTTACTAACAGAACATTCTTTTTAAATTATTGTATTAAATGGGACAATATAAGGTATGCCTTTAGAATAGTTCCTGATACCAAATAAGCACATGAGGATAACTTTTAAAACTATTCCTTATATTCTACATGTTCAAGAAGTATTCATTTTTATTGGAAATGTGGCATGGAATTACCATTTAACCTACTTAACTCAGTCACTTTACTGTATTTTCTCTCTTTCTTTCAGAATCATGTCCCATTCCATTCACAAATCTCCTGATATATGGAACCAGATTTCGTTTCCAAGTAACCAAATTATCTAGGAGGATCACTGTCACGTGATTTAAAGACAATTAATGTGATTTTAACATCTTCAGTTATAAAAGATATAAAAATAATTTCCTTATTTATGTTTATGGTTATTTTTTGACTACTCATGAGCCATTTTCAGTGTTATAGTGTAGACAGTGGATATATAAAGGAGAAAGGTTGCAAAGAAGGAAATTACTAATTATTAGAATTATTCTTGCCAGTCTTGTTCTACAAGTTTTAACTTAAGAAATATGTATTAATATTTAATGACATTCCATAAAATAGAAAACTGAAGCTCAGAAAAAAATTCAATAATTTGCAATAAGAGATAGATATGATTTGAAACTATGCTCTTTAGAATCCATAATCAAAGAAATGAAAGACAAATCCATGAATGATAAGTAACTATACAATATGTAGAATTTAATTTGTATTCAATATTTTACAGGACACTTCATTAATACTCGAAACCTCATGTGGTTGCATTTCCAGAAAGGAAAAACAAGACAAACTATTTCCAGAGCATAGGAATGTTTTTTTTTTATCCCTTGAAGACTGCTATGATTGTTACTACATGATATGTCTTCTATAGTTCCTTGTTTTGTCTCATAATCCCCTTTTTCATACAATAAAGAGGGGTGTAGCATAGTTATCATTTTTACCCTCAGCCACCAAAGTCAAAGCTCCCTCAAAACACTCAGGGAAGTACAGTATATGCCAAAGACCCAGTGTGGAGCTCCGTATTTCTTCAGCAGAACTGGTACCAAATGGGAAAATGGTATCTCTCAGATGTTCCACTGACCAAGAAAAGAACTCTAAATGGCAAATCTCATAATCTAGTCCCTAGGCCCACAAATTCTAGGGCAATATTACTTATGAAGTTACTTAAAATTCACAAATCATATCTATTATTTCTGTTGACATAATATATCCACTTTGAGTTTGTAAACACATTGTTCACTCTTGCTGTTTATAATAAACCACTTCACTCAAGAAGGTCCTCTGACCTTTGGTTAATCTGCAATCTTGATCATTGCAGTCAAGTAGTATAACTATCCAAACAGCTCTTGAAATAAGTATCTTTTTTTTTTCTTCGGAGTCCCATGGTAACTCATGGCATAAGTTTTCAAACCTTCTAAGTGACTCCAGTTGCTTCAAGCAACTAAATTTCTTGCTAAGTCTTACTTGAAGAAAAAGAAAATCATAGGTTTTCTTCTGATAGTTGGTGTATAGAAAAAAGAAATAACATTATTTCAATTATACAATCAGCTAAATTGTTGTTCTGTTTAAATGCAATTGTGAAAAATAATAAGCAGGTCCTTTTATTTTATTTATAATTTGTTATAAATATAAACTCAAATGATATTTGTCTTTCTGTGCCTGGCTTATTTAACTTAGCATAATGTCCTCCTAAGTTAATTTCAAATGTCCCATTATAAAAAGTAATAGGTAATTGAAGTTATAGATATATTAGTTTCATTTAATCATGTCACATTGCATACATATACCAAACATCACATTGCATGTCGTAAATGCATGATTTACGACATGATTTGTTCGTCAAAAATATATACATAAGTAAATAAACAAGTAGAAAATAATAGCTTTTTGAGTTGTTATAGAATCATATAGAGAGGTTCTAATTAACCTTTTAAAATTTATACCTAGATAACTAAAGCCCCCACTTTTTTGGGGGGGAGTTGATTCTGTCAAAGTTCTAAAAAAAATTTGAACTGGGTTATACTAAAAATTAGTTCTCATTCCAGGAGATCACATTGCCTGAAAGCAATCAGCATTGTTATTAAATCTTTGATCTTTTCATATTTTGAAATATTTTAAAAAATAATTTGAAGATTTTTCAAAAATATATATATTTTTATTCCTAATGGATAATTTATACAATAGCTATTTAGAAATTTTAAATAATTTTCACACAATAAATATTTCATTTAATCCTCACAAGAATTATCTGATATGTGAATTAACACATGTATCACCCATACTACAGATAAATAAACAGAGATTTAAATATATATCCTAACTGGATCAAGTTAGAGATAAAACCTAAGAAAAAATAAATGACATATCAATTGTTGATATTAATTGTTTAGTGGCTTTTCCTGTTTTTCTTAATATGTGTATGAATGGTTGAAGGCTCTTTTTATTATGCAATCCTCCTAGAGAGCAATGTTACTGTTCATCTCGTTATTATATCCATATTGCTCCTGGGATAAGCCCTTTGACATGATGTTTCCTAAATCTATAATTTCAGATGAAATATATCAGTATATGTCAATATTTGAGTGATAATCTTTACCTAACCTAAATTTGACATTCTGACTAACTGGGCCAAAGGAATAATAGACTTTTAAAAACCATTAATTACTTACTGATATTTCTGAAATATTTATGAAATCAAAGAAAAACGTGCACCACATGTACTTACCATCAAACTAGCACTAATTGGTCAACACTAAGGTCCTCACATGGTAGCACCTAATACTCACCGGGTGCTGGTCAGATAGCGGGGCTGGGAGGATGGGGGCTAGAGTGGGTGGGGTGAGTAAACCCACAGCTAATGGAGATGGGGCGCACTGTATGGGGGAAGGACACCCTTGTGGCCCTGGCTTGAGTAAGGCAAATAAATTTCATGTAACCAAAATGATTGTACCCCTATAATATCTGAATTAAAAAAATAAAATGTTACTGAAAGTTAATGAGAGACTGTACAGTAAATCTGAATCTTAAAAGGTCAAGAAAACATTAGAATATGTTTTAACAACTGACGAAAATCTTAATGAATAATAAAGAAGTAAGATAGTCTTAAAGAAAACACTTATTAAAAATAAAGTATACAGCACTAAAATTCAAATAACAGTCAAATTCTTTTACATTTCCTACCTAAATATCATACATTTTAAGGTAAACGCATTTCACAAAAGAATTTAAATTCTCTGCTTCTTTGAATTATTGGTCTTCCTATACCCTCAATGTTATAAACATTTGAAAGTTAAATACACTTTCATTAAAACCCAAACCACAATTTATATGTAGTTAAAAATAACTATGTTCCATGAAATTATCTACTGGAACTAATTTCTAGATGACCAGCTTTAGCAATTCAATTTTTGTAGCAATGTATTTTGTAAACAAATACTTTCTTCATTTAAGATACCCTAAATAGTAAATTCTGATATTGATGCAAAGAGAATAGCTAATAAATTCCCCATGCATTATGCACATTATGATAAGAATACCATAAATGCAATATTAATGTGTCAAGTTAATTTCACCTCTGGCTAATTAGCAAAAATTAAATTTTATGCTAATCGGCCTGAAGTGATAGCATATAATTTAGAAATTTTGAATTTCTGCTGATCATGAGAACACATATTCATACAAATGATGCAGTACGAAATTACCACAAAATCATTTTTTTACAATGTTTAATAGTATTACAGCATATATATATATTTAAAATAGGGAATGTATAGATATCATAGATATTAATTGTTCATTTCTCTATTTGCACATGTTGTTTCCCCTGAATTTGATTAGCTAAAAATTTAAAGTACCTGTATACTGTACTTGTAGATATAACATACTTAGAATTTCTGCGTAGGTTTGGGATAAATCTATTTTCCTAGTTTCTGAACAAAGAATGATACTGTTAATAATATGACACTAATTTAAAAGAGTCAATTTTGAGAAAATCAATTATAATATACAATATTAAAATCTATAATAAAATGTGCACTGTGTTCAATTTAATTATGTTTCCTTATGCTCAGTGCATTTCAGTAATGGCTTGATATGTGCTTGTTACTGGGTAAGGAACACATTTGAACATAAACAAGCACATTGCATTAAATATACAAAATTCCTTTGGAAAGTAACTGTGGTAGGCAGAATTTGGGTCTTCATGATTTCCACTTCTTGGTGTGGTACATGGTTATGGTGCATGGCAAAAATATTTTGCAGATGTAACTAAATTTACTAATCAGTTTATTTTAAAATAGGGAAATTATCCTGGATTATTTGAATTGGCCAATGTACCTGCATGGGCCCTTAAATCTGGAAGGGGGAGGCAGGAAAGGAAGCTAGAGAGATATGGTGAGAGGGAGTTAATGAAATTCAAAGCAAAAGTGATACTCATGCCAGGTGCCTCTTCTGGTTTGAAAATAGAGAATGATCACAAGAAAAACAAAATGCTGCAGTCTCCTGGAGCACAGAGTAGCCCCAAGAAGATATTCAACAAGGAAACAGGGACCTCAGTCCTACAACCTCAAAGAATCAAATTCAGCCAACAACCTGAATGAGACTAAAAGTGGATTCATCAGAGATCCTGAGGATAACAGTTAAGCCATTTTGATACCTTGCCTCTGTTTTTTGTCAGACCCTGAGCAGAAAAAATCCAGCCACGTGGTGCCAGACTTCCGACCTACAAAACTGTGAGATAATAAATGTGTGTTTTTTAAAGTTGCTAAATGTATAGCATTTTGTTACACATCAAGAGAAGACTAATAAAGTAATACATTTACTATCTTCAAATTAGAATCCCCATCTTTATGAGCTCTTTCTATAGGTCTGCTTGAATGAAGAGAATGGATTTTTTTTACTCATAAGAATCTTGAGATAGGTGCACAGAATTACCATATTCCATAAAAGATAACTTTCTGTGGATTATAGCTTTATGATCATAAAATATCACATCAAAGTAGCAAATCTAAATCTCCATAACTGAATACTATTTGTCATCTGTAACTGCTTAAAGTCTATTATTCACTAATTACTTTTTGAAAACTTGTGAGTTTTTATCTTTAAGAACTCTGAAGATGTTTTGCCATTGGTATGTTAAATCGTTTTTATAATAGTACGAATTTGTGTTTGTGTGTTTGTGTGTGTATTGATGTATTTAAGCTTTATAAAATACAAACACTTCTAAAAGCAAAATACTGGTATTGATACAAATAGTGTCATTTACCTCTAGTTTGTTTTACTTTCATTCTTTAAATCTAAACAGATGTCTTCACAAACTAGGTAAGCAAAAGAGATAAAACATGAGAGAAACATGCTCTATCAAGATTTTAATATATTTTTTGTTTATGCAAAAGAGACAAAAATATATCTTCAATCCAAATTCACTGACCTACAACTTTGTGACTTCTGTAACTGTTTTCTATTGGCTTTCATATTCTTCTAATTCTTCTGGAAAATGTTTCCTTGTCAGCATCCTCTATATCCTTCCTTTTAGTTCCATAATCATTTACTCTGCTTTTTGAAAAATTTTGAATTAAACTGTGTGCTGTGAAGGATCCTGAGATGAATACTAGACTCCCAGAAAAGGCATTCTTTCATTTTCAGGCTATAATCTGTCTGTGATGTTTGCCTAGAGCAAAGAACAAGGGGGTGGCAACATGCATGCATTTGTCATCCCAGTCCTAAGCAATACATGCATCAAATTACCCTTAGAGTTGATATTTTTAATTATTGGTCTTTATTTAAATTCATCATATTTTTTTGTTTCCAAATAAAATAAATGTATATAGGCAAATGCTTATGTGGCAGTAAGGATAAGTTTAGATAGATACTTTTTTTTTTTTCTGCTAAGATTTTGAAAAGATTCATAGAAATCTTTCAAGGAAAGATTTTAGGCTTTTGAAATTCTTTAAAAAACAGATTCAAGAAGAAAGATAAATAGTAAGGTTCCTGTATTTAGTGACTCTGAGTTTCAGACACTGTTTTTTCAAGAACACTATTCTAATGCTTTGTTTTCTACTACTTTAATTATGACATAAAAAGAATAAGGATACCGTTACTGTGTGATGTTTAACTGTAATATGATAGAAGTCATCATAATAGAATATAGGACATAAGACAGACAAGAAATGATGATTTTACATGATATTAAAAGTGACCCCAACTAGACTGTAGCATCACAAAGCATATTAAATTTGGACAGTTATGTTTCTCCTTTCTCCCCACAACAGCAAAAGGTATGTTATAGTCAATGACTAGAGTATAATAATAACAAATTGATATTTAATTGAAAGGACATCACAAGTGGTCTGTAGAAATGAAATTAGTATCTTACATTTTTAGTAGAAAATAGCTGTGAGATTATACTATAGGCATGTGGAAGGAAAATATAGGTGAATATGGAAAAACAAGTGGGCATTAAGTAGAGGCACCCATATAAAGACAGGGCATGTCCCTAAAGACCCAGTGTCCATGTATTTCTGCCTGGCAATAATTTAATAAATGCCCCGTTTCTTTCCAGATACATCTGTTTTAAACTTCATTTTGTCAGGGTACTACCCCTTAATGTCTATTTTAATAAATACATATCTAATAAGTTATTTTAGTATTTAAATGTTATGGTAAGAGTTTACCATTTTAAGAGAAACCGCTACAGGTGAATTTTGGACTCTTAGGATGGACATATTGCCAAGTGTTGGCATCAAAAGAAGAAAGTAAATACATTGAATTAGAAAAATATCCACAATCTTATTAAGCATCTGAAAAAATATTTCAAAAATATATACTATTACACATGAAAACTAAATGTAATGTGTAATCTGAAATTGGAATCTGAATCAAAACAAAGGGAAACAAAGCACAGCAAAATAAAATGAAAACGTTTGTTCCAAATACAATTTGGGATCATTGAAAAAATAAGTATATGAAGTGTATTTCAGAAATAAAACTATAACAATAATAAACATCTTGTGTGTTATTATAATTTATAGTTATCTAGGTAGATGTCCTTGTTTTTTTGATGTTGAAAAATTTAAGGGTAAAATATCATAATGTCTCAAGTATTTGTCAAAGGATCCTGCCTAGACACACATACAGATTATACATAAATAGAGAGATAAAGCAAATGTGGTAAAATTTTACCAAGTGGAGAATTTAGGTTAAGGTATGTGAGTGCCCATTGTATTACTCATGTCACTTTTTTTATTTCAAAATTTTTCAAATTGAAAAGTTGGGAAAAGTAACAAAATGCATATTAGGTAAATTCCCTACCAATAGCATTGTAAATAATTCTGATCTTTTCAAATACTATATTATTGAAAATAGATTGAAAGGAAAATGATAATGCATTTTTCAAAAAGACTTGATGATATTAAAGTAAGTGTGGTCTCAAGTTTAGATGTCATAACAGATCTAACATGACTTTCTACCATAAAGCCCTTATTTAATTTTCCCAAGGTTGTGTGTATTGTAATCCCAAATTATGATGCAATTTTAGAATAATTTTTCATAGGTGCAGTTATTATTTTACTACTCTATATTTTCATATAACTACTAAAATTTATTTGGTATCAATGTCAGGTAAGAGGAAATAATCCTTAGCTTAGAAAATAATGATAGAAACTTCTAGTGAATATTTTCTTTAATTAAAAGTACAGTAGGCCAGGCATGGTGGCTCTTGTCTATAATCCTAGCACTCTGGGAGGCCAAGGCAAGAAAATTGCTTTCGTCCAGGAGTTTGAGGTTGCTGTGAACTAAGCTGATGCCACGGTACTCTAGCAGGGGCAACAAAGCAAAACTCAGTCTCAAAACAAAATAAAAACAGTAAAATAAACAATAAGTATCCTTAACTATAATGAATTCTTACCCAGATATCATGCAAAAATTTAACAGTATCATTCAGTTGATGATGCATTTCTCAAATACCAAAATATTAAATGGAATCAATAAGATTTATTTCAGTAAATTTATCTGATTAGGCAAATAAAATTATTCAATAATAATTATATATAAATTTCTAAGTTGGTGGGTTCAATGCTCTTTATATATATTAGTGTATATGCATTAGTGCATATGCATATATTAGTGTATATGCATGTGTGTATACAAATACATACAGAAGTATTTAGATTTTCATTTTTTCTCCTTTTCATATTTCCTTGAGGTTAGGCTATGAGTTGGCTTCATTTACTAATTTTATTTTCTCATTTCTTTCTCTTTTAAGCTTTAAATCTCAATACTAGTTTTATGAATTATTCTTATCTCTCCCAATCCAAATTTACACAAAGAAATTTAATTCTTGGAATATACATGCCTTCACATGCAGACACACACAAGCACCCACATAACCAGTGTATTTTCTATCCTGACAACCATAAACATTATCCAAAACATAAAAATGACCAACATCCTCCATCCTAGCTAATGAGTGTCTAACTGGTCTTTAACAATTACAGATATAACCTTGCTATAATTGTCCTCCATTCTTGACAAGATTAAAGAGAGCCAATCATAAAAATAGCCTTGCTTCTTAGTTATAAACAAAGCCCACTTCCTTAAACATTCCCCTAAATCTCCTAACATAAACCTATAAGAAGTCCTTCTACCACATTCTTATTGAGATGCCCCATGGTTCTCATTGGTGGGATGCTTCAATGAACTGCAATGAGGAATAAGCAATACTTATTCAAGCACAGATGTATTCCTGATGGTTTTGTGGTACAGGGCATTGACAGAGTATTATTTCTATGACATTTGACTTGTGATAGCCAGAGACTCCTTAGATTTTATGTCTTCACCAGAAATAAAATAGCATAGGAAGGGATACAAAAAAAGGAATAACAGAGTATACTAAAGTATAATAAATGAAGACTATTTAGAGTGCAACACATGTAAATAATGTAAAATATAACTTGTTTTAGATTTGGTTTACTATAATTGGATCATTAAAATGTGACTAATAGGCAAAATATTTCCATTTTTATCATAATATACTACTCTTGATAGGATGAGAAATATACTAAGAAATTTTCATAGGACTCTTTCTTTTTTTTTCTTTTTAGTTTTCTTTTGTTTCCCAGTTGTGCATTTTAGCATGAAAATAAATTTAAGAGAAGGCATCACATAAAAAACTCTGCATGAAAATACTACTTAAACTCTGTATTCAAATGGCAACAAAAGAAAATCTAACAAAGATATTTAATTATTAAAATCAAATAACAAGCTCAAAGAAATTTCACATCAGAAATAGTTTGAAATTGCAATTTATGATTGCCATAAAATATTTTAGTAAGTCTTCTGAACTTCTCCGTTAGGTAAGTATACAGTACTTTGGACATATATTCCCTTTTATGATTAAAATATGTTAAACTAATTTAAAAATTACAAAACAACAATACTTTCATCTTTAATTGCATCTCACAGATGGTAACCCACCAGGAAAAATCTAAGTAAAAAATCAACCTCATTTGATTAAGCTGGCTTTCAATTTAGTACAAACAGTAAAAATGGCCAGTTCTGTAGAAAAAAGGAATTTTGCTTATTTAAGGCAAGATATCTAAGTATTTTTTGCATGAAAAAATACATAATTTTATAAAATCTGTACTATTTGTATAAATATTGTATGATATTTTATGTGCTGTGAAGTTAATTGTTGTAAAATTTAATATTTATTTTATATATATTTTAATAACTAGAATGGGAATATCTTATTATCTTAAAAACTACTGTATTGTTTATTTTAACATTACTATCCAAAATCAATTTTCTCCCCCAAAATATCCACTAACAAGTTTAATACAGTTTGTAAAATCTTATTTATTTGTAAATATATTTTATAACTAGGGTGAAAATATTTTTCTATGTCCTTCAATTATTTGTATATAATGGTACATGTAACAAAGCATAAAGATTTGAACAAATTTTCAAAAGCCAATTTATAACATCCATATCTTGTTTTATTGAAAACCACTAGCTGATGTTTCTCTTGAAAGGATGGACAAATACGACGCTCCAATAACCTTCATATTTTGCGTGCATCAAAAGTCAAAAACAAGTTTAGTTCAGAGGAAATCAAGGTCTTTAGACAATGTTCAATACAGAAAGGGACCATTTTAGAAAACTTTTTGAAACTCTAATAGAAAGGAAAAGACATGGCCTCAGTGATATAGAAGACTACATGCTTAGATGAAAGAATAAAAAGACAAAAGAAATGAGAACTCAGATGACATTTAAAACATAACTTGGATTAAGAGGAGTTAGGTGCAACAGAAGGACTATAGAAATGTAGAATAAAATTGAGAAGAATTGAAAATAATGACTTTTGATGCACGCAAAATATGAACACATTTTCGTGTGTTAGTTCTCAAAAATAATAATATTTAATGTATGTCTTTTTAAATTAATTTTAATGTTTCCCCCAATAAAATCTAGATACAAAGAAAAGTATATAAATATCACTTTGAAGATTGAATAATCTCAATGGATATTTAAAATGTTCTGTTTAGAAAATTTGGGTAGCCACATAAAGAAGGAACTTTACTATGTCTTCCAATGAAAATAAAAATTCTGACACTTCTTGGAAATTCCAAGTAATTAAGTGTATAGTCCATTGTAGCATCATTAATAACCCTGGTTTCTAAGCAAAGTATCTCAAAATTTCAGCCTCTGGGTCAAAGATAAAATGAAGGAATCCAAAAGATCTCTATTGAGCACACCACAGGTGATGTGGCTACTACAGTGTTGAAATAGCAACAGAACAAAACACTCAACCTATGTAGATAGAGTCCCTGGATTTTCATAGAGTTGTTTAAAAAGAGTATCTTGTTAAAGCAGTTAAGCAAATATAGTCATTAAAATGCATGAACCTAAAAAGTGCTTATTATAGCATTGCCATCAAACTGAAAGTTCTCCAAGATTGTGCCCTAAAAGTCAATTATTGAATTTGTTTTGTTCAAAAATTTTACTATTTTACTTTTTTAAAATAGCATTTGTTTTAAACAAAGAATCAGCAGACTTATTTCTCAGGCATGTAGAATGCTTAATTTAATTCCAAATTATATGCTGGACAGGAGAATTGCACTTAAAAGATACTGGTGGAACAACAGATTCTAATGATATGTTGAAATATTATATCACATAATGAATCAATTTCATAAATAAAGAATAATGATATTCTACCTTATCCTTGATTTAAAAATAAAAGCATTAAGTGTTTTGTTGTCTATTTACTCATGACAAATTTGAACGAAAACTTTGTTTCTTTAAAAAATGTACAGGGCACATTGAACAATACGCTGTTCAGACTACATCTGGAAGGGGTATTAACATATGCAATATTATTGGGTAGCCACACAATGAGAATAGTCAAAGCAACAGTTCTGAAAATCATGTCAAGTGAGATAGCAGCTGTAAAATAAATTAATGTTTACTGAGAACTTGCTAGGTGCAACACACCATACTTGGTGACTTTATTTAAGAACTCTCTCTGGCAGGAGTTCAGGTTGTCTCAGGAGGCTTTCCTTAGATATCCCAAATGTAGCAATTATCAATCTGTATTATAAAATTTTTGTGTTTATTTGTTCACAGTAAAGTTCATGTTTCTAGAAGGCAAGCACAAATGTATCTCTCTTTAATAGTATCTTCATATTCTTCATAGTATCTACAGAGATATTTGGCATGCTACAAAGATTAAGAAATGAATTTTTTAAATAGAAGAATTGTGCTTAGGACCTAGTCCTTTCACTAAGCTTAATTAGTATGGAGACAGAAGACCAGAAGGAAGAAAATACGTAGTTTTGGGGTGCATGTAAAGTTTTCTTCAAATATTTGAAAGAGTTGTTTTGTGGAAGAATTTATGAACATTTTTTCTATTTTATTTCTAGGGAGTCTTAATAAGACAAATCATTGGTTAGGAACAGATTAATAGATTGAGAGCTCTTTTTCATATGAGGTATTACTGAATATCTTAAAAGTAGTTGTCAGGAAGAATACAGAACAGGTTAGACAAAAACAAGTCCTATCCTAGTTTAATATGGAGGAATATCTGCTTTCATGCAAATTTGGAAATGTTATGAGTTTTTGCTACATGTGGACTTAGCTAGGAACTTCTAAACACGTTAAAATTACTAGTTAGAAAAGAAATTGATCTACTCATTTTTAAAGATCCTGAACTTCTAAACACGTTAAAATTACTAGTTAGAAAAGAAATCGATCTACTCATTTTTAAAGATCCTGAAATTGACACATTTTCCCTTTTTCATGTCTCCACCTGGACTGATTTTAGAACTGCAGATCATCTATTAATATCATATACCTGATTAACTTTTGTTTCCTACTTAAGCATTTTCATCTTCTACTTTTTTGCTTATCCATTTTTATGTCTAACCATACTTGCAAAGAAAATAGTATTAGGTTATTAAGTATGAAATGTCCAATTCCTTAAGTATTAAGGAATGTCCAATTTCCTTAAGTATTAAGTTTGACAGTTGATATCCAAGTTGACATTTGACTTGGACACTTCTTGTTAATGTTTATTGTGAAGGTACATCCTCAGTCTTTCAATTGCATGATTTGGCTTGTGAATATCTCTCAAATTTTTTAGAGCAACTTTTGTGAAACCATAGATAAGTAAAAAATTTGTGCTATTTTCAAATATGAGTTCCATCATGAACTAATGTAGTGCAGATAGCTCAAAATGATTATCAATGAAGTATCTGGGAAGGAAGCAGCAGTTGAACACACAGTAAGTTGATGGTTTGAGAAGTTCCATTCTAGTGATTTTAATCTTGAAACTGAGCCATGTGGGCCACCTGAGACCAAGGTGGATAATGATGTCCTGAAAGCTGTAGTGGAAGCAAATCCATCTTAACCTACACATGAATTAGCAGCAAGGTTCAACGTTACTAGTCCAATAATATTGGACCATTTGAAACAAATGGGCAAGGTAAAGAAGCCCAATAGATGGGTTCCACATGAATTACACAAGCGTCAGAAGAGAAATTGTCTTGAAGTGTGCATTTCTTCACTGTTATGACATAAAGGTAAAGCAATCAGAAGCATTCGACACAATGGTTGGACAAAGATGAAGTGCTGAAATACAGTCCAAAACCAAATATTCATCCAAAAAAGCTACTGGTGTCTGTTTGCTGGTCCAGCTCTGGTATTATCCACTACAGTTTCATGAAACCTGGTCAATCAATTACAGCGATGTCTACTGGAACCAGTTGGATGGAATGATGAAGATGCTTACGATTAAGCATCAGTGATTGATCAATAGAGACAGGCCAATCCTCTTGCAAGACAATGCTGGACCACATATCACACAAACAATGCTGCTCAAACTACAGAAACTGGACTTGGAAACTCTCTGTCATCCACCATATGCACCAGACCTTGCACCAACTGACTACCACTTCTTGCAGGCTTTGGACCACTTCTTGCAAAGAAAAATATTCTATTCTCAACAAGCTGTGGAAAAGACTTTTCATGATTTCATGGCCACTTGCTCTCCAGGCTTTTTAGCATAAACAAGCTACCATAAGATGATAAAATTGTATCAATAGTTTAGGCATATATTTTGATTAATTGTACTGTTTCTTATTTGAGATATAATAAACTACACTTTTGATTTGAATTTGGGCATTTCACATTAAATGGCCTAATAATTAAATGCCAAAAGGATATAATATATTAAGTTTTAGTTATATATTCATGGGAAATATTTATTCATAGGATGATGTACTTAAGAACATGGATTTTGGAGTCTGCCATTCTTGGGTTTTGCTTCTAATCCCATGACTATTAATAAAGTTTTGCTTTTGGCAATTTTTATGTATATGATCCTTGGTGGATGTTTTTGCATCTTGATAAACTGAGAATAATAACATATCTATATCTCAACTTGTTTTTGCATAACTGTATCAACTAAAATTTAAAAATAATGTTAAAAGTATGCATGTAAAATATCCTGCCAAGTGCCTAATGTGCCAGTTCGATAAATGTCACATATGATTATTATTGTAATTAATATTGGGAAACTGAAAATACAAATGAACAATGACCATACCATAAATGAAAACAGAATTCTGACCACAGTCTCTTCAGAAATCAGTCCAGAAAGCTACACCTCGACCTCTGTAGAGAATGACCAGGACTTGGTTAGTAACTGCAAATTTTCCTATTTCCCCTCACCCCCATTTCCAACCCAGAACTAATCAGAAAAAGCTAATATTCTTCCCAAAGAATTCATAGTTTCTTGGCTATTTATTCATAGTTTTACACGAGGTTTTTCTTACTGGTTTCTATTTTTTGGCATTGTTGGTGAAATCGGCCATTACTTTCTTACTTTCAGTGTTCTTTCTGGTTTTTTTGCCGTGCTGGCTAAAAATGTTGTTTGTCATAGGAAAATTCCAAGGTAGAATACAAGCAGAGGCCCCATATACATGCTTTCTGACTGGGTTTGCTGACTGGTAAGTTTGAGGTTCTTACTAGACCAGTGTCCATTCAGGTAAACTTTACTGTGGGTTACCCATAACCCAAAGAAATTCTTCTCATTTTTTTTTTTTTTTTGTCCTGAAAGCTAGTCTTTGAGACTTGGAGAGCATAACTTTCATTATCCAACTGCTAGGGAGCACAGATTGTTGAGTCTGCACTTGAAAGTAGTCGAATGTCAAGATTAGTGGGCCACGACACAAGCATCAATTTCAACCAACCGTCACCAGTTTCATAGACTAAAATAAATCCTCTTCTCTTCCATAGACAAAGTCTAAATATCCTTCTCCTCCAGAATAAACTTCTCAGTCATATATGTACTCTCATTATAATTCTTATCTGTGTGACACTTGGATAAATATGATAAGTTCACCAAAGATAATTCAAGATTTCAGCAGCCACTCTAACGAAATGTTTGACTTAAACAAATATGTTCATTTTACAGTCACCTTAGAAAGGAAAGGTAACAAAAATTATCAAGTCAAATGAGAAATATTTTTAGCGTTATGCAAAAACTTCCATGTAATGATGATTAAAATTTTTTCTTCACTAAAATGTTGTTTATCCAATGGTAATGAACAATTTGACAACTCTAAGCAACAACAAACTATAACATTTTTTTCAGAAATCCTCCCTCTTTCTGTTCTCCCATTGCTTTCCTATATATAGCTATCCACACTCCCATTATCCTTCAAATCTCTTTCTTTCCACAACTCTGTCAACTCCTTTTTTCTTTTCCCTCTGTTAGACCCCCTATCTTTTCCTAGCAGCTTTCCTAAGACCCCAAGAAACCAGTTGTTTCTAAAGATCCATCCCTTCCATGAGCCAGGTATTCAGGCAGCTTCAGAATTTAAACTGTGGACTCAAAGTAGAAGAACTATAATTTAGAATTTCCCTAAGCCCAGACAAGAACAGTGGCTATTCATGAAATAAAATATTATTAATATTTATTTGGGTACACATGACCCAGGGTTTCCTGACCTACACCAAATTGTACACATTTAAAAAAATCTCAAATGGTAGATCCTGCATTGCAAATCCAAATGAAGTTATCAAGAAAGTGGCCTACAGAATTCTTCTCTCCTTAATAAGCCTGTGAGTCAAAAAATTTTAAAAAGATCCCACAAGTAAGGCAAAGTCCACTAAAAGCCACTCCTGAAAATTTTATAACAAAAGGAAAATGGATTAAAATTTGATCTCACAAAGAGAGAAATAGGAAATTACTGGAGATTTACAGGACAAACTTAAAAATGTTTTCCAATGGCATATAGGATTAAGATGGCACCAATATAACAGTGGCCCTTTATCTTACTTTGTTAAACGGACTTAAACCTGAAAACAGAGACCTAATTAGAAAATAGAAATTAAAATGGGAAATTTCCCCTTCACCTCAGCTACATAACCTGGCAAAATACTTTGAAAAGGCTCTAGAACAAAACCAGGTCAACACCAAAAACAAACTTATGGTCCTGCTCCCAAAATACCACCTATTAATTTGGAAACCTGTGGATAATGTAAACAGAAGGAACACTAGAAAATGATTCTCCTAGATTACAAAAGAAAAACCAAGATTTGAAAAAAATTCAATTCAGGTCAATGAGTTTGTTTTGGGAAGGAAAGCATAGGCAACATTCTACCTTAACTTTAATATGGTCAACCTCATTGATTCCTGGTAGACATGAGCACTACTCTTTAAAAGACATACTAAAACCAGCCATCTTTGCTTAACTTCTTCCTAGAAATAAAGCTGCCACACAGAGGATAAGTATTACAAATAACTTACAGGTTTTCCTTATTTCCTACCTTAACTAATTCTTAGACCCACAACAGAAAAAAAATTCTTCCCTACTATGTGTTATCACTCCTATAAATTGAAAGGGAAAGCCTTACTTTGCAAATTCAATTGTAATATTAAATGCATGCTGTATGGACTATTTCTTGAGGTTCCAGAGGAAATATCTAGAGACAATTGAGTTGTATGTGCTGTGCATATATCTTTACTTTTCCCATTTTAT
>VSMD01027103.1:0-24235 GCA_008750895.1 Mirza zaza | reverse complement strand
GCTGGTCTTGAACTCCTGACCTTGAGGGATCCTCCCGCCGCAGCCTCCCAGAGTGCTAGGATTACAGGCGTGAGCCACCGCGCCCGGCCTACATCCTGTTTTTGATCAGGTTGGTCAGGGCTTTTGGTTCTGTGTGAAGCAGGCCCGGCTGGTTCCCTATCTCAGTGTGGCCACAACAAGGACTGCATTCAACCTACCCCTAATCAGGAGCCACTTGGTTCAACATTTAGCTGTCTTCTCTTTCTTCTCTTTCCTCTGTTCTGCTTTGAACACTTTCTCTTTTTCCCTTTGGACTGTGGTTTCCTACTGCAGCAACCCATTCAAAGTATGCTCTCCAATATCGCCAAAGTTTTCCTTTTGGTCCAATCCAATGGGCAGTTGATCATCTTCCTCATCACGAGTTCTTTTATATATTTTTTTCAATTGCTGTCCTCTTCTCCTTGAAAGTTTTTATGACCTAGCATTGCACTGACTTTTTTCCTGTCTCTCTTGCTATTCTTTCCGCCCCTTTCTTTTGCTTTTTCCTGTGCCGAGAAAATAATGATAGAGATGACACGGATGGAACTGGAGTCCATTATCTTAAAGTGAAAGAAGTCAGACACAGAAAGACAAATACCGCATGTTCTCACTTACAAGGGGGAGTTAAGTAATGGGTGCACACAGACACAGAGTGTGGAATGATAGAATATGGAGACTCAAAAGGATCAGGGGGTCCGAGGGGGGTGGCTGATGAGAAATTACTTAGTAGGTACAAGGCAAGTTATTTGGATGATGCCTCAAATCCCTGACTTCACCACTATGCAGCCCATGCATACAACAAAATGACATTTGTGCCCCATAAATTTATGCACATAAAACAATAACAATCAACATTTTTGAGAGCTCACTATGCACCTTATGTGTGCTAACCCATTTAATACTCACAGTAGGCTTACAGCATGGACACTGTTGTCATCCCCATGCGACAGATGAGAAAATGGGCACAGAGAGGTTATGTTATTTGTCCAAGGTCGCGCAGCTAGTAAAATGGCAGAGCCAGGATTCGAACCTGAGCCTTCTGGCTCCAGATCTTTGCTATAACACTTTTCCCTTCCCAGCATCCTGCCTAGGGTCTTCTGCTCTTCTACTCCTTCTCACTTTAAGCAGTCTCAGGATTCCGTGACTTCAGTCACCACATCTGTACAGATGGTTCCTCAACTCTGAAATCCCATCCCTCCTTCTGGCCCCAGACCAAGCCACAATACCAACAACCGCAATGTCAGTCAAAGCTTACATTTATTAAGCAGCTACTCTAGCCTGGAATCAGACTAAAATTGCTTTACATTCATTGTTGCATGACATCTCCACATTACAGGTAAGAAACGGCATCACAGAGAGGTTATGTGACATGCTCAGAGTCTCACAGCTGTTTAGTTTTGGGCAAACTATTTTCCAAAAAGGTGGGAATAGTATCTTCTAAGATGTGTTTCTAGAATCTTGTGGAGTCCCCCGTAAGGAGGAAGGATTTGATCTTTCTCCACTTTTGAAGCTGAGTGGGCTTGTCATTTGCTTGTGAAAAAGGGAATGGGATGGAAGTAGAGTTTCCTGACTTCCAGAGCTGGGTGTTCAGAGGAGATCCAACCTTGTTGGCTGGAACACTCACGAGCTTAGCGCTTAGCGGTGCCATGGAAGCAGCCAGCCTGAGGCTGCCATGTTGGAAGGGAGCCCAAACTCACCCACGCTCTGAGACTACATGAAGGGACAACCAACGCCCAGTTGGTTCTCAGCTGCTCCAGCCACAGCCACTGTCTGATTACAACCGTATGAGACCCCTGAGCAAGAACCACCCAGCTGAGCCCTTCCCAGATTCCTGACCTGCAGAAACCAAGAGAGATCACAAAATAAACATAGTTGTTTTAAGCCACTGCATTTTTCGTGATGATTTGTTACGAAGCAGTAGCTAACCAATACATATACAGCCCTTGGGGAATTTCCTGGTATCTTTCCTGGATTGTTTCATGTTTCTCCCTTCTGCTTCCCTTCTGTTCCAGGACTCTGCTTTCTGCTGTGCTTGTCCGGAGGTGTGGCTCAGAAGCCCAAAGGTGAGTGCCCGGAGCCAGAACAAGGAGAGTGTGGCCCAAGGTGGCCCAAGGTTGGACCAGTCTCCACCCATGTTCTCCAATGGGCTAAAGAAAAGTGTTTGTTTTGGGAGCTGGTACTTTGGAAGGCTTGCTCCTGTGCTTGTTTGTTTACCTGACCATGACGTCGAACGTAGATATCTTTTTATGTGCCTTTTTGTCTGGTTTTTAATGTGCCTGTCTGTTTTTGCCAACCACAAGGGACACCACGTATAGAGAAAGCATTAAATAAAACACACGAAGTTTCATGAAATAAGCATTCTAGTGGGGAGAGACAAAGCAGTGATACTCTTTATCATTCTGATCGTAAAGTCAACAAATAATGAACGAGATTGTTTCTGTTTACCTTTACTCTCCTGGGACTCTCACTAAATTCAGATTCAAGGTCTAGGGTGGAGCCTGAGAGTCTGTAATTCTTTTGGGTTTTTTTGTTTGTTTGTTTGTTTGTTTGCTTAAAACAACAGAAATTTATTCTCTGACAGTTCTGGAAGCCAAAAGTCCAAAATCAAAGCATTGGCAGGACTCTAAAAGCTCCAGGGGAGGACTCTTCCTGGCCTCTTCTGAATTTCTTGTGGTTGCTTCAGTCCCTAGTATTACTTGGCTGCATATGCATCACTGCAATCTCTGCCTCCATAATTACTTGTCGTTCTCTCTGTATGTGTCTGTGTCCAGATCTCTCTGTTCGTAGAGGGCTCACCGTAATCCAGTGTGACCTCATCTTAACTCAATTACATCTGCAAAGACGCTGTATCTTCCCCCCAAAAAATGCATTTTTTTGAGGTTCTGGGTGGACAGAAATTTTAGGAGGACACTGTTTAAACAAATTCAAAGTTTTATAATCATAACTGACTCTTATTCCATGACAGGCATTGCCCAAAGCACTTTATTAATACATATTAATTCACTTCATCCTCACAAGAGCTCATTTTACAGATGAGGGGATTGAGGCACAGAGAGGTTAAGGCACTTGCCCAAGGACACACAGCTAGTAAGTGGGGAAGCCAGAGTTGAACTCAGGGTCCAAGGTCTTAACCAATTACTCCTTTTTTTTTTTTAATAAATTCTGAAATGACGAAAATAGCACAGCCATGCTGCCCTGAAAATGCTTGTGTTAAAATTAACTTGTTTAACACCAACCCCAGTCCTTTATCGTGAACAGGAATCCCACTTTTTTTGTAACTTGGGTTTGGCATCTCTAATTTTTTAACGTACTAAGATCTCACAAAGGGAAAATGTTCAGGCCTCCTTGGCTTCAGGAGACCCTGCCCAGAGGTGAGGCCCGATGATAACAGGAGTTTGTCACCCTGGTGACGTCTGACTGTCTCTCTTTTCCCTGCAGCCACCTGTCGCCACTGCCCCTCAAATGCTTCCTGTGTCAACAGCACCCACTGCACCTGCAACCCTGGATACGTTTCTGGATCTAGACAGACATTCTTCACGTTCCCCTTGGAAACATGTGACGGTAAAGGGGTAATTTTTAAGTCACCCAGAGGCACGAGAGAAAGGAAGACAGGGCGAAGGCTGTCTTAGTTCATTTGGGGTTGCTATAACAGACTATCTGGGACTGGGTCAGGTCATTTATAAAGGAGAGAGGTTTGTCTGGTTTGTGGTTCTGGTGGTTTGTGATTCAGCTGCACCTCAGGCTGCTTGAACTCTTGGCAGAAAGCAGGCATGGGCAACGAGATCACATGGTGAGAGAGGAAGCAAGAGAGAGAAACCAAGGACACAGGTTCTTCTTAACAACCTGTTCTCTCAGGGACTCGTCCATCCCCCAGGAACGAGGACCCCCCTCCCCTGTAGGAGAACATGCATCGGAGGGATCCACCCCCCGGCCCAAACATCTCCACTGCGCCCCACCTCCCAGCACTGCCACATCCACCATCAAATCTCAACATGAGCTCAGTGGCTCACACCTGTCATCACTCCAATTCCTGCTCCCTTCATCACGTGGGATTCTTCCTGCATGTGTCTGTTTTCACACAGCATTTTTCTCTTCTTAGAAGGACACGGGTAACATTGCCTGAGTCCCCACTCTAATTATACCTCATGTCAACCCTATTACCTCGGCCAGGGGCAGTGGCTCACGCCTGTAATCCTAGCACTCTGGGAGGCTGAGGCGGGCGGATTGCTCGAGGTCAGGAGTTCGAAACCAGCCTGAGCAAGAGTGAGACACCCCGTCTCTACTATAAATAGAAAGAAATTAATTGGCCAACTAATATATAGAGAAAAAATTAGCCGGGCATGGTGGCGCATGCCTGTAGTCCCAGCTACTCGGGAGGCTGAGGCAGTAGGATTGCTTGAGCCCAGGAGTTTGAGGTTGCTGTGAGCTAGGCACTCACTCTAGCCTGGACAACAAAGCAAGACTCTGTCTCAAAAAAAAAAAAAAAAAATCTGCTGGCTTTGGGTAAAAAAACAAAAAAAACAAAAAACCCTATTACCTCTGTCAAGACTGTTCCCAAATAAGGTCACACTCACAAGTACTGAGGGTTAGGGCTTCAATGTATCCTTTGGGGGGAACACAATTCAATCTGCAACAGATGGCTTCCAAGAGAGCAAGGCTGCAGATGCCAGACCGCTTAAAGTCTAGGTCTAACCCTGGCATGGAGTGACTTCTAAAGCACTTTATTGGCCAAAAAAAGGCACAGGCCAGCCCAGTTTCAAGGGAAGGGGAACTCGATCCCACATCTCAACAGAAGAGAATTTGTGGCCATCTTTAATCTACCACAAGGAGATAAAAGAATAACATTTTATGGTTTCAGCAATACAAAGTAGCCATCCTCTACCTCCCTGATATCTCGTATGTACCCCTTATAATTCATTCATTTGCAAGAAATCAAATGTCTGAATAATCCTGTCCTTTTTATCATGAAGAACCATTTTCCCGGAAGACTATTCGTTACTTTTCATTGGCCGGTGCTGTGTCACATGACCATGCTAGCTGAAAGGGAAGCTGGGAGACAGAGTATCTGAGAAACGGGAACAAGGTCATCATGACTGACTTCCCAACGAAGCAAGAAAAGAGGGTGGAGTGCCTATCGAATGGGCAGCAAACAGCAACTGCCACACTGTGTCCCGCTCCGAAAATCCCAAATGTTCTATTTTCTGTACTGGACAGAGGAACTACACATTGTTTACTACCATTTGACACCGTGGTCAAGAAGCCACAGGACTGGAGACATACTGAGTCAACAAAAACACTCTCACTGAGTCAAAGTTAGCTAGTTTATCATATGTATTGGCCTTTTCAGGCTGCTATCTCGAAATACCACAGGCTGAGTGGCTCGGACAACAGAAATTTATCCTCTCGCAGTTCTGGAGGTTAGAAATCCGAGACCAAGGTTCTGGCAGATTCCGTTTCTGGCGAGGGGCTCTCTTCCTAGCTTTCAGACAGCCGCCTTCTCACTTCTTCCTCTCGTGGTCTTTCCTGGGTGAGTGTGTGCAGAGACAGAGAGAGCTCTTGTGTCTCTTCTTAGGAAGACACTCGTAGTATCGAACCGGGGCCTCGTTCTTATGACCTCATTCAACCTTAATTGCCTCCTTGGAGGCCCGATCTTCACATACAGCTGCGCCAGAGATTAGGGTCTCAACATGTGAATCCGGAGGGCATGCGAATATTTAGTGCGTAGCAGTCGACGTGGTCAGTATCCCATTTATGTACCTATATACCCTCAGAATTCTCCATTCTTTGGCACCCCAAGTCTGAGGCCTTCTCTGGCTATTGGAAATCACTCGGCTCATGCTCAGGACAGGCAGAAAGTCCTGGGGGGCCAGGGCTGAGAGAAATGGGGATCCCACAAACATTTTAAATGGATTCATCGTGTGATGTGTGAATTATATTTCAACAAAGCAGTTAAAAATAAAATACCAACAATTAACCTATGACATGTTTACCAAAAAACAAAAGTACAGGGAGCAGCTCTCAACCAATAAGTGGTAGCGGTCGGTGGATAAATACCCCAGATCCCTCCCCCCCTCAGATGGGATCACGCTGACGTGCGTGCTCTACGTTACCTCCCAGAGGTCCCCAGAGGAACTGCACCCCAGTTGCCCACAGTGGAAACCCGTCTTTCTTTTTTTTTTCTTTTTTTTTGAGACAGGGTCTCACTTTGTCACCCAGGCTATAGTGAGTGCCGTGGCGTCAGCCTCACTCACAGCAACCTCAAACTCCTGGGCTCAAGCAATCCTCCTGCCTCAGCCTCCCGAGTAGCTGGGACTACAGGCATGCGCCACCATGCCCGGCTCATGTTTTTCTATATATATTAGTTGGCCGATTAATTTCTTTCTATTTATAGTAGAGACGGGGTCTCGCTCTTGCTCAGGCTGGTCTCGAACTCCTGACCTCGAGCAATCCGCCCGCCTCGGCCTCCCAGAGTGCTAGGATTACAGGCATGAGCCACCGCGCCTGGCCTCTGCCTTTGTTTTCTTTCTACCTTCTGTTAACCTGGTTTCATTTCACAGGGCTTTTCTAGCGCCACCTCCCAAATAAAGTACTTGCCCTTGAATCTCTGTCTCAGTGTCTGCCTCTTGGAGAACCCAACCAAAGTCAAAGAGGAAAGGTAAAAAAAAAAAAAAAAAAAAACACAAAGATGACCCTGACCTAAACCGATTTGTCTTAGAAAGCAAGCAGACACCCCAGGAGGGGGGAAAGAGCACAACTGCTGAACACTTCGTATTCTTTCTTGAATGAATGGGACATTTCTGCTCTGTGTTCCAGATATCAACGAATGCCTACCACCCTTCAGTATATATTGCGGATTAAACGCCAAATGTAATAACACCAAAGGAAGCTTCCACTGCCGCTGCGTCCCTGGGTATGAACTCTCTTCTGGAGACACAGAATTCAAGAATTTCAATGAGAACACCTGTCGGAGTAAGAAAACTCTTGTCTCTCTTACCTTCCTTCCTCATTTTTTTATGGAGTCCGACACTAGAAAAGATGTTCTTCTTCGAGGCCAGGGTATGTTTCTGTTTTCTCGAGGGAAAAGGAAAGAAGGAAGTTCAGGGAAATCATGGGGTGAGGAAGGCATGTGTAGTTTGGAGATGGAGGAAGTGACAAGGTGGTGATTGAGACAGGATTCTTTGAATTGCAAGGAGGAGACACTCACTCAGGCTAACTTCAGTAGAAGAGATGAGTTTATGACAAGGATGTGTACATGTGCCTTGGAACTGAAGGACATGAATTGCAGTGGGCTTCTGGAATTAACTGCAGCTGGGAACTCAATGCCATCAGGGTGCACGCCCCATTTCCCATCTCTGATCCTCTTTGGGTCTGTTCCTTTGTTATCTTTCACCGTGGGCTGGCTGTCTCTGCTTCCTAGACCACAGGACACAGACATGACCACCAACAGCTTCAGGTCTTACCACTGTTACTGCTCCAACCAGCCAAAGAGAAATTAATTGACACTCTCTTGGGACCAATTGCAAATTCTCTGGGAATGAACAAATTGGTCCAGTTTGAGTCCACTCTTGCATCGATGTCCAGGGGAAGGTACTGTGTCATATAAACATGACAACTCCCATGGAAACCACATGCATGAGGAAAGTCTATATGTAGAAAAGACATGGGGCTTGGAAGACTGACCATGAGGCATTGGCTACTGTAGGAATCATAACAGAAAGACTTCATTTTTTTATTTATTTACTTATTTTTGAGACAGAGTCTCACTCGGTTGCCGTGGCGTCAGACTAGCTCACAGCAACCTCAAACTCCTGGGTCAAGCGATCCTCCTGCCTCAGCCTCCCAAGTAGCTGGGACTACAGGCATGCGCCACCATGCCTGGCTAATTTTTTCTATATCTTTTTAGTTGGTCAATTAATTTGTTTCTATTTTTAGTAGAGATGGGGTCTTGCTCTTGCTCAGGCTGGTTTCGAACTCCTAACCTTGAGTGATCCTCCCGCCTCGGCCTCCCAGAGTGCTAGGATTGCAGGGGTGAGCTACCGTGCCTGGCCCATAACAGAAAGACTTTAAAGCTAAATTCCAGGTCAAGGGCGGTGGCTCATGCCTATAATCCCAGCACTCTGGGAGGCCGAGGTAGGAGGATCACTTGAAGCCAGAAATTGAAGACCAGCCTGAGAAACAGCAAGACTCCATCTCTACAAAAAAAAAATTGAAAAATTAGCCAGGCATGATGGCATGTGCCTGTAGTCCCAGCTACTCAGGAGGCTGAGGCAGGAGGATCGCTTGAGCCCAGGAGTTTGAGGTTGCCGTGAACGAGGCTGACACCACGGCACTCTAGCCCGGGCGACAGAGGAAGACTGTGTCTCAAAAATGTCAGGGGAGGTCTACACAGTCCTTTGACGCAGACTGAGCCTGTCTGGAGTTAGGTATTACCACGGCTGACAGGTCCAAGAAATCCCTCAGTGACAGAGTTTGCAGTTTTCACTCAAAAGGGCAGTTTCTACAATGAAGATGCTTTCCTATAGCAACCGTAATCTAGACTCGGGGTTGTAAGTCAAAGTTCTCGAACTCTTAAGACAAAACCTTCAATGTTGCAATAAAGCTCTTTGCCCTTTTCGACAAACAGACTCAGCTGAAAAGCAAGATCCAGAATAAGTGTGGGTTTAACCTCAGCCTGGTGGTGACAGATATGTAAACAATCGTTAGCCTTTCCTCGCCTTTCTAGAACAGAGATGGTTGTGCTCACGAAGCGCAGGACGCAACCAAACGCTCTTTGTCAACAGCCCATAACCAAAAACGGATGCTTCTGCTTTGGTGATCATTCCCAGACAGGCTGGCTTTGAAAAAACATGAGGCTTTTTATCATTTTCTGTTTTCCCGTCCATTTCTGTTATAATTTCCAGCCGAGACTGAACTGACGAATTTGGAGCTTTCGTTTTCCTGCCTCCTCTAGACCACAGCTCCTCCGCCGAGGCGGCACTGGAGTCCGATGATGCTTTTGCATGGCAGGGGCTGTCTCGTGCACCGCAGGGTGTTGGACAGCGTCAGGGGTGCCCCCCCCCCCCGCTAGACGCAATAGTGTCTCCCCCACTCCCCCACCCCGCCAAGTCGTCACCACCAAAAATACCTCCAGACATTGCCAAATGTTGCCCCGGGGGGCAAAGTCACCCCCAGTTCAAAACCGCTGCTCTACACCGTGACAAGGGACTCGTGCTCTGACCCCCACCCCCCACCGTGTGCAAACAACCTGTCAGTGAACAGAGACGAGTCGCCCGCCTCACCTGTCCCCCGCCTCACACGGTGGCTCTCAATCCTAGCAGTAACGCCCTCGTGGTTTCTTTTGCAGACGCCTCCTCCTCCAGGACAAACCAAAGCAAGAAAGAGGTGAGTGGAGGCTGATGCAGCCTAGCCAGGTAACAAATATTTACAAAGCCCAACGCTAGCAAGCGGTGGTGGAGTGAAGGCTCAGTGTGTATATTATACACAACTCTAGAATATCACCACTGGGTAATACCATGTTACTATATAACATTTATATGTTGACACATTATATATAACTGCCCTGTGTGTATATATAAATATAGATCGATACATATCACTACACATATGATTAGGTACAGCACTACATGTATGTCACTCTATGTCTCGCTGTAGATATGTCACTGTATACACAGCTGACTCTTGAACAACATGAGTTTGAACTGCAGGGGTCCGCGTATACTCAGATGCTTTTTAACCAAACGTGGTTCAAAAATACAGCATTCAGGCCGGGCGTGGTGGCTCGCGCCTGTAATCCTAGCACTCTGGGAGGCCGAGGCGGGAGGATCGCTCGAGGTCAGGAGTTCGAGACCAGCCTGAGCAAGAGCAAGACCCCCGTCTCTACTAAAAATAGAAAGAAATTAATTGGCCAACTAATATATATAGAAAAAATTAGCCGGGCATGGTGGCGCATGCCTGTAGTCCCAGCTACTTGGGAGGCTGAGGCAGGAGGATCGCTTGAGCCCAGGAGTGTGAGGTTGCTGTGAGCTAGGCTGACGCCACGGCACTCCCTCTAGCCTGGGCCACAAAGCGAGACTCTGTCTCAGGAAAAAAAAAAAAAAAAAAATTATTTGTGGAATACTATATCATTGCAGCTATTAAAAGGAATGCAGTAGGGCTAAATGTAGAGCCTGTGATATTCTGTCAAGTGAAAAAAATTGCTTGTGCAACAGCAGACGTGGGTCGGGAGACTGATGGGACTTACTGTCTAGAACTTTCATGGGTCCAGAAGGCCCCTAGGGGCTTATTAGAGCTTCTGTCCAAAAGAGCACCAGCATGGCTAAGTAGGGGGGCACCATTGATGATAATAGCCTGCAAACTGGGAGGAGACGGTCTTCAACGTGGACCGAAGGTGCTCTCTCTTCAAGGGGGAAAGGTACAGATTGGGTCTTTGTGCCCCACAGAGTCTATATCCCACAACAGAGTCGTGCATAATAGCAGGCTTGGGGAGACTGTACTCATATTTACGAGGGGAGTTGAGCGCGTGTGCGGTGAGTAAACATATACGGACCGTACATCCCGCGGTCAGCTGGGGTTGGGGCTTTAGCATTAAAACGAGGTGGAATTTGGCTCTTGGTGACAAAAAGGTGAACTGCAGGACACAAACACAGCTTGTGCACAGCCTCTACAAGCCGATTGCGACTGGCTTAAGCGCTGCAGTTGCTTATGAGAAAAGACCCTTTTGTGAGGCCGGTGCTCCGCCCAGTCAGGACCACAGCGATCCAGGCTGTGAATCAGGGTTGGTAGCTCCGATGGTCGGGGAGGTTAGCAAAGGCGTGGTTTTCCCTGTGGCATAAGAATTTAGAAATTTGCCATGCCAGCTGGGCCCTGAACCCTACACCCGTAGGCAACCTTGGTTTCCCTTAACCTTGGGGTCTGTTTTAGCCGATACAGGGTCACCTATTTTGAACTCTCAGATCACATTGTGCAGATCTGGATCCAGCACACCTGAGCTGGGGCCCAGAGTCTGCATTTCTAACAGGCCCCCACGTGATGCCAATGCTGCTGGTTCAAGGACCACACTTTGATTACAAGGATGAGGTGGGATTGGCATGAAAATAGTCTTTTTTTTTTTTTTTTTTTTGAGACAGAGTCTCACTCTGTTGCCCAGGCTAGAGTGAGTGCCGTGGCGTCAGCCTAGCTCACAGCAACCTCAGACTCTTGGGCTCAGGCGATCCTCCTGCCTCAGCCTCCCAAGTAGCTGGGACTACAGGCATGCACCACCATGCCCGGCTCATTTTTGTATACATTTTTAGCTTGCCAATTAATTTCTTTCTATTTTTAGTAGAGACAAGGTCTTGCTCTTGCTCAGGCTGGTTTTGAACTCCTGACCTTGATTGATCCTCCCGCCTCAGCCTCCCAGAGTGCTAGGATTACAAGCGTGAGCCACCGCACCCGGCCAAAATAGTCTTTTAAATCACCCCTAGTGCAATTTTTAAAACTTCGCTTTGGCCCCTATTCCCCAGCCACTGACCCAACTCCTTGCCAGCCTTCGTAGACAAGTTTCTTGATTTAAAAAGGCCAATAAGAGTGAGTTCTGGGCTATAACTAACTCTATTTTAGGGTTTCTGAACCTTAAAATCCTTACACGATGTTTACCAGATATAGATAACTGTTCTAAAAACATAGCATCTCTTAACTCATTTAATCTTCCAGAAAACTCTATGAGATTCTTTTCCTGTCCTGAGGCACAGAGTGGCTGAGTGATTTGCCCAAGGCCACACAGCCAATAAACAGTGGAGGCAGGACTTGAAGCTGGTTCCTCTGGCTCCAGAGCCTGCTTTCTCGCGCTTTCTGCCATTCATTTAGATATGGGACCTATCGGATTACATATTCTTAAATTTTTGTGTCTTTAAAGCTGCAACGGATTGTTGACCAATTTGAGACATTGATCACCAATAATACTCTATGGCAAATGGAGAAGAAGCATGAAGTCGCATCCACAGCTACATCTATCCTCCGGGATGTGGAATTAGATGTCCTAAACATCGCTTTGAAAGCCCCAGAACAGAAAGTCCAGAAAATCCAAAACAGTACTGTGGGTAAGAAGATGATATCACGTGATACACAGTTGCAGACTAGTTACCCCTTGGGGTCTGGGTTAAGCAATTAGGGGGAAAAAAAATGCATTGCATGAGTCCGTTTATATAAAACCCCAGAAAATGCAAACCTATCTATGGCGACAAGGAAGGGAAGGAGGGAGAGATGACAAAGAGGCATGAGAAATTTGGGGGGAAATTATCAGGGGAAACGTTCCCTACCTTGACTGTGGTGTTGGTTTCACTGGTGTAGGCACCCAGTAAAACTCACCACGTTGTACACTTTGGTGTGTTCACCCCGGTAAAGCTGTTTACTAAAAAGATTGCCAGTGGTTTCTAATCCTAGGTCTGGAATTTTAACTTAAAAGTAGCGTGTTTGTTTGTTTTTTGAAAATTCGGTGCCTAACCTTCTCGGGAAACTGGAACCCGGACACTTTAGTTCAACATTAAACCATTTTTCAGATTCAGCATCACTCAGCTGTGTTGATTCTGCCAAGTCCTAATTGTTTGATCTGGGACCAGCGCTTTCTCCTCACTGGCCCTCAGTTTCCGCATCTGTAAAATGGGAATGATAATAGCGTATGTAATGCAGTTAGAACTAAGGTAGCAATTGCTATATTTATGATTAGTCTATCTCTCTTGTCTGTAGTATTATAAAATATTATTAAAATAGCATCATTCTTGATGCGCTATTTTGTTATTTGCTTTTTCTTAACCCTTCTAACATACACCAAAAGAGACAGTAAGAACCCTGCTACACCCATCAACCAGTTGGACAATTTCCAGTCTTGTGTCATCTGCTTTTTTTTTTTTTTTTTTTGAGACAGAGTCTCGCTTGGTTGCCCTGGCTAGAGTGAGTGCCGTGGCGTCACCCTAGCTCACAGCGAGACTATGATTGCAGGAGTTACGGTCTCACCTGACTTCTGAACTTCGGTTTCCTCATCTGGATAATGACCCTTCACAGGGTTACAGGAGACGGTTATAAGATGGCATGAGGCCAGGCACAGTGGCTCGCACCTGGAATCCCAGCACTCTGGGAGGCCAAGGCAGGAGGATCTCTTGAGACCAGGAGCTCAAGACCAGCCTGGGCGACATAGCAACACCCCGTCTCTACAAAAAATAAAGAATAAAAATAAACGACATGTATAAGGCTCTTAGCGTAGTGTCTGGCACATCCTAGACATTTAGTAATGTGAGATGTTCATGTCGCTATGCCTACTTTTGCAGAGACGAGGTCTCACTATGTTGCCCAGGTTGGACTGGAACTCCTGGGCTCAAGCGATCCTCCTGCCTCAGCCTCCTGAGTAGCTAGGACTACAGGCGAGCGCCACCATAACTGGCTACTATGCACATTTTTAAAACTACTTATAACGTCACTAAGCCTGCCTGTTGCTTTTCTTCCCAGCCATCGAAACTCGAGTGGTCACAGACAATTGCTCTGAAGAAAAGAAGACATTCAACTTGAATGCCCAGATGAACTCTCTGGATATCCATTGCCATGACATTGTCCAGGGAAACATGCAAGGTACGTGTGACTACTGCCTTCAGAATCCTTCACACAGAGCAATATCACTGTGTGAGCCGTGGGGACACATGCCCAGTAGGCTCCTCCTTAACGTGTCTGTTACCCTCGGACTGTGTCCTGTGAGTTTTGTCCTTTATTTTTTTTTTAAGTCAGGTTTTTTTATTGTTGTAGTTTTTTTTTGTTTTTGGTTTTTTTTGAGATAGAGTCTCACTCTGTTGCCGTGGCGTCAGCCTAGCTCACAGCAACCTCAAATTCCTGGGCTCAAGCGATCCTCCTGCCTCAGCCTCCCAGAGTGCTAGGATGACAGAGTGCTGGGACTACAGGCATGCACCACCACGCCTAGTTTCTATATATTTTTAGTTGGCCAATTAATTTATTTTTATTTTTATTTTTAGTAGAGACGGGGTCTCGCTCTTGTTCAGGCTGGTTTCGAACTCCTGACCTTGAGCGATCCTCCCGCCTAGGATTATAGGCGTGAGCCACCGCGCCCGGCCTAGTTTTGCCCTTTAAAAAAACAAAGGACATCCTCCCTAAGTGGAGGATTTCTGTTCTTCAGCATGGAAGAGACTTCTTTGCGGTTTGGGGTGTCTCCGTTTGGGTTCACCCAGAAGCAGACGCTAGCACAGGTGTAAGGAATTTATCTGGGAGGTCATCCTAGGGAGCATCCAGGGGAATATTCATCAGGGCTCTCCAGCTGGGATCCCCAACCTTTGTGGCACCAGGGACCATTTTCATGGAAGACAATTTTTTCACAGACCAGGGAGTCCGGGATGGTTTCAGGATGATCCAAGCACGTTACGTGTATTGTGCACTTTGTTTCTCTTATTGTTACATTGTCATAGATAATGAAATAATTATACAACTCACCATAGGTTGGGGACCCCTGCTCTAGATAAACGAAACTAATAGGGTGTAGTGGCCGGGAGAGAGAGATACTTTAAGGAATTGGCTCATGTGATGACAGAGACTGGCAAGTCCAAAATCTACAGGGTAGGCAGGCAGGCTGGACACCCAGGAAGAAGAGTTGATGTTGAAGCTTGAATCCAGAGATAGTCTGGAGTCGGAATCCCTTCTTCCTCAGGCCAGGAGTGGTGGCTCACGCCTGTAATCCCAGCACTCTGGGAGGCCGGGGCGGGAGGATCGCTCGAGGTCAGGAGTTCGAAACCAGCCTGAGCAAGAGCGAGACTCAGTCTCTACTAAAAATGGAAACAAATTAATGGGCCAACTAAAAATATATACAAAAAAATGAGGCATGGTGGCGCATGCCTGTAGTCCCAGCTACTCGGGAGGCTGAGGCAGGAGGATCACTTGAGCCCAGGAGTTTGAGGTTTCTGTGAGCTAGGCTGACACCACGGCACTCTAGCCCAGGCAACAGAGTGAGACTCTGTCTTAGAAAAAAAAAAAGAATTCTCTCTTCCTCAAGAAACCACAATCTATTTTCTCTTTAAGGCCTTCAACAGATTGAATGAGACTCGTCCACCTTATAGAGGGCAACTTGCATTACTCAGAATCTACTGATTAAAATGTTAATCTCATCTAAAAAATACCTTCACAGCAACATCCAGACCGGTGTTTGACCACATATCTGGCGACCACAGCCCAGCCAAGTTGACACATTAGAATGAACCATCGCTGGCTGGGCGCGGTGGCTCGCACCTGTAATCCCAGCACTCTGGGAGGCTGAGGCAGGAGGATCACTTGAGGTCAGGAGTTCGAGACCAGCCTGAGCAAGAGCGAGAGCCCTGTCTCTAATAAAAGTAGAAAAAATTATCGTGGTGGCGCATGCCTGTAGTCCCAGCTACTCGGGAGGCTGAGGCAAGAGGACCGCTTGAGCCCAGGAGTTGGAGGGTTGCTGTGAGCTATGATGATGCCACTGCACTCTAGCCAGGGAGACAGAGCCAGACCCTGTCCCCTAAAAAAAAAAAGAAAAAAAGAATTCCAGGAACCAACCATGCAGCTATAATATCTGGGGAAAGAGTACATGTTTAAGGTAGCAAAAACAGCCAGTGCAAAGGGCCTGAGGCAGGAACATGCCTGGCATATTCAAGGAACAGCAAAAGGCCAGTGGGGCTAAACTAAAGTGAAAAAGAGAAAAAGGAGAGATGAGAGCAGGAAGGTGATAATGGAAGGTCTTATGTTCTTCTGAAGTGGCAAAACGACCTATTTAGTTATGGGGTTTTTTTTCTTTTTTCTTTTTTTTTCTTTCTTTTTTTTTTTTTTTTTGAGACAGGGCCTCGTTGTCTCACCCAGTCTAGAGTGCAATAGCATCATCATAGCTCACTACAGCCTCCAACTCCTGGATTCAAATGATCCTCCTGCCTCAGCCTCCCAGGTAGCTGGGACTACAGCCATGCACCACCACGCCCAGCTAACTTTTCTATTTTTAGTAGAGACCGGGTCTCACTCTTGCTCAGGCTGGTCTCAAACTCCTGAGCTCAAGCGATCCTCCCGCCTCGGCCTCCCAGAGTGCTAGGATCACAGACGTGAGCCACCGCGCCCAGCTTAGTTCTATTTTTTTGATTGCCAGTTGTAGCCATCAGTGATTAGAACTAGGGGCTTGGGGCGGGGGTGGGGGGAGGTGAGAATTGGCCACATCCTCCTACCCCTGAACCAGGCCACAATAAAAGGAAGTCTCCATGCATGGGCAACAGAACGAGACTCGGTCTCAAAAAGAAGAATAAAAGGAAGTTTCACACCACACTCTCCAAGGTACCGGTAATTTATTAAACAAACATTTATTAACGAGTAGGCACAACACATTGCAATCATAAAACGTGTTCTGTAAACGCAGTGAAGTCCCAGCTTTCTGTCCTTCTAAGGACTCTGGCTGTGCCTTGAAGGCAGAGGCGACCGTACTCCCGCGGCAGGATTCCGTGCTATTGATATTGTCGTTGGTGTCAGGAAACCAGAACGTGTCAAACCAGTGGTTCTGAGAGTGAGGTACCCGAACCGGCAGCAGCATCGTCACCTGGGAACAGGCTGGAAATGAAAATTCCCGGGCCCCTCTCGGACCGAATGATGTGCCATCGTGAGGGTGGGGCCCAGCGCCGTGTGTTACAATCAACCCTCCAGGGTGCATACAAGCTAAGCTCCAAGGGAGAAATACTCTTGTAAAAAATATGGCAGAGGCTGGGCAAGGTGGCTCTGGCCTTTAATCCTAGCAGCCTGGGAGGCCGAGGCAGGAGGATCACTTGAAGTCAGGAGTTCGAGACCAGCCTGAGCAAGAGTGAGACCCCTTGTCTCTAGTAAAAGTAGCAAAAATTATGGTGGTGGCTCACGCCTGTAGTCCCAGCTACTTGGGAGGCTGAGGCAGGAGGATCGCTTGAGCCCAGGAGTTGGAGGTTGCAGTGAGCTAGACTTATGCCATGGCACTGTAGCCCAGGCAACAGAGCAAGACTCTATCTCAAAAACAAGAGCCGGGCGCAGTGGCTCACGCCTGTAATCCTAGCTCTCTGGGAAGCCGAGGTGGGCGGATCATTTGAGCTCAGGAGTTCGAGACCAGCCTGAGCAAGAGCGAGACCCCGTCTCTACTATAAATAGAAAGAAATTAATTAGCCAACTAATATATACAGAAAAAAAATGAGCCGGGCATGGTGGCACATGCCTGTAGTCCCAGTTGCTTGGGAGACTGAGGCAGCAGGATTGCTTGAGCCCAGGAGTTTGAGGTTGCTGTGAGCTAGGCTGACGCCACGGCACTCACTCTAGCCTGGGCAATAAAGTGAGACTCTGTCTCAAAAAAAAAAAAAAGAAAAGAAAAAGAAAAAGGAAAAGAAAAAGAAAAATGTCTGGTTTGATCAGAGATAAAGACACCTAAAGTGTTAATATTTGTAGTGGCCGTCCCTTAACTGTGGTGTTTCTGATTGAAGCTAATCAGACCTAGAGTGTGAAGCTCTAATTAAGACAATGGCTTACCCCAGCATAGCTTAAACTAATGCACATAAGAATACACTGTTGGCTGGGCACAGTGGCTCATGCGTATAACCCCAGCTACTCGGGAGGCTGAGGCAGGAGGATCGCTCGAGCCCAGGAGTTGGAGGTTGCTGTGAGCTAGGCTGACGCCACGGCACTCACTCTAGCCTGGGCAACAGAGCGAGACCCTGTCCCCCAAAAAAGGGGGAGGAGGACTGAATCTCCCTCCTCCCTCCCCACTTCATATTAAAAATTTTTAATAAAAAATGTTTTAAATTTCTTAAAAAAGAATACACTGTCCTCGCAGCAGCATTATTCAAAATAGCCAAAAGGTGGAAACAACTCAGCTGTCGCTCAGTAGATGAAGGCTAAACAGAAATGCGGCATGTCCATACAATGGGATAGCATTTGCCCATAGCGAGGAAGGCAGCGCTGATACCGACCACAGCAAGGATGAGCCTGAAAGATGCGACGCAGACTGGAAGAAGCCAGACCCAAAGGGTCACCTGTTGCGCGATTGCATTTACATTGAAATGTCCAGAACAGGTAGATCCATAGACACAGAAAATAGATTCATTGGTTTCCAGGGGCTTGGGGAGGGGCAAGGTGGTGATAACTTAATGGGTACGGGAGGGTCTCATTTAGAGGTTACGAAAGTATTTTGGAACCAGATAGAGGTAATGACAACATGGTGAGTGTACTTTATGCCACTGAATACAATTCACTTTTGGTTCTTATTTTATTTTTATTTATTTATTTATTTATTTATTTATTTGAGACAGAGTCTCGCTTTGTCGCCCAAGCTAGAGTGAGTGCCATGGCATCAGCCTAGCTCACAGCAACCTCAAACTCCTGGGCTCGAGCAATCCTCCTGCCTCAGCCTCCCAAGTAGCTGGGACTACAGGCATGCGCCACCGTGCCCGGCTCATTTTTTCTATATATATTAGTTGGCCAATTAATTTCTTTCTATTTATGGTAGAGATGGGGTCTCGCTCTTGCTCAGGCTGGTTTCGAACTCCTGACCTCGAGCAATCCGCCCGCCTCGGCCTCCCAGAGTGCTAGGATTACAGGCGTGAGCCACCACGCCTGGCCTCTTATTTTATTTTTATTATTTTATTTTATTTAGAAACAGGGTCTCACTCTGTCACCCAGGCCGCAGTGCAGTGATGTCAACATAGCTCAATGCAGCCTCAAACTCCTGGGCCCAAGTGATCCTCCCGCCTCAGCCTCCCGAGTAGCTTGCTAGGCCGTTCCCAAGCACAGGCGTGGTGGGGATGAGGGCTTGACGGACACAAGGAAGGAAGGTACTGCCTGAGGAATCCTGAGGGAAAGAGAACGGAAGGGACGGTGGCACTTTGATTTTTTAATTCTTTTATTTCAGAATATTATGGGGGTACAAACATTTTGATTCCATGCTTTGCCTTTGTGCCATTTGAATCAAAGTTATAAGTGTGGCCATAACCAAGGTAGCATGCGTTGTACCTCTTAGTTGTAAGTTTACCCATCCCCTCCTCCCCCACCCATCTACTTGGTTTCTGTTGAGTTTTACTACCTTATGTGCACATGGGACTCGGTCAGTCAGTTCCAATTGGATAGTAAGTACATGTGGTGTTTGTTTCTCCATTCTCGCCATACTTCACTTAAAGGAATCATCTCTAGTTCTGTCCAGGTCGTTATAAAAGGTATTAGTTCACCATGTTTATGGCTGCATAGTACTCCATAGTACGCATGTACCACATTTTATTAATCCACTGATGTATTGATGGGCACTTGGATTGATTGACATTTTAGCTGAAGAAAACCCTAAAAGCAATCACAGCAACAGCAAAAATTAACAAATGGGACTTGATCAAACTAGAAAGCTTCTGCACAGCCAAGGAAACAATCAATAGAGTGAATAGACAACCTGCAGAATGGCACAAAATATTTGCATGCCATACATCCGATAAAGGGCTGATAACCAGAATCCGTAAAGAACTCAAACAAATCAGCAAGAAAAAAAATCAAACAACTCCATAAAAAAGTGGACAAAAGACATGAATAGAATCTTTTCAAAAAGAAGATAGACTAATGGCCAATAAATATATGAAAAAGAGTTTTAAAATTGTTTTTGGAGATGCAGCCTCACTATGTTACCCAGGCTGGCCTCGAACTCCTGGCCTCAAGCGACTCCCTTGCCTCAGCCTTCCTGGTCGCTGGGACTACAGGTGTGCACTGATGCGCTCGGCTATGATGGCACTTTTAACTTTTTTTTTTTTTTTTGAGACAGAGTCTTGCTCTGTTGCCCAGGCTAGAGTGAGTGCCGTGGCGTCAGCCTCGCTCACAGCAACCTCCAACTCCTGGGCTCAAGCGATCCTCCTGCCTCAGCCTCCCGAGTAGCTGGGACTACAGGCATGCGCCACCACGCCCAGCTAATTTTTTCTATATATATCAGTTGGCCAATTAATTTCTTTCTATTTATAGTAGAGACGGGGTCTCGCTCTTGCTCAGGCTGGTTTCGAACTCCTGACCTTGAGCGATCCTCCCGCCTCGGCCTCCCAGAGTGCTAGGGTCACAGGCGTGAGCCACGGCGCCCGGCCTATGATGGCACTTTTAAAGGCTCCCCTTCTCTGTCTCCTCAGGGCCCAGTGCAGTAGCCTTTATTTCCTACTCTTCTCTTGGAAACGTCATAAACGCATCGTTTTTTGAAGAGACAGGTGAGAAATGTCCCGTTTACCTGAACTCCCAGGTGGTGAGCGCTGCTATCGGACCCAAGAGGAACACGTCTCTCTCCAAGTTTGTGACTCTGACGTTCCAGCACGTGAAGGTGGGTCAGGGCTGTGAGTTGAGCTCGTCGGGTTTCGTGGCGGCGGACCAAGCCGTGCGTGTGACCTGGTCCCTGTCAGTGGTTCCAGGCCGGCACACTGCCGTAGGGCAGCCAGGGGCACCTGCGGCCTTCGGGCGTTTGAAACGTGGCCAGTCTGAATCAAGATCTTGAAGACAGGCCGGGCGCGGTGGCTGGCGCCTGCAATCCTAGCACTCTGGGAGGCCGAGGTGGAAGGATGGCTTGAGTTCAGGAGTTCGAGACCAGCCTGAGCAAGAGCGAGACCCCATCTCTACTAAAAATAGAAAAAATTAGTGGCTCACGCCTGTCATCCTAGCACTCTGGGAGGCCAAGGCAGGCGGACTGCTCGAGGTCAGGAGTTCGAGACCACCCTGAGCAAGAGCGAGACCACGTCTCTACTATAAATAGAAAGAAATTAATTGGCCAACTGATATATACAGAAAAAATTAGCCAGGCACGGTGGCGCATGCCTGTAGTCCCAGCTACTCGGGAGGCTGAGGCAGCAGGATCGCTTGAGCCCAGGAGTTTGAGGTTGCTGTGAGCTAGGCTGATGCCACGGCACTCACTCGAGCCTGGGCAACAAAGTGAGACTCTGTCTAAAAAAAAAAAAGAAAAAAAAAAAAGGAAATTAATTGGCCAACTAATATATATAGAAAAAATTAGCCGGGCATGGTGGTGCATGCCTGTAGTCCCAGCTACTTGGGAGGTGAGGCAGGAGGATTGCTTGAGCCCAGGCGTTTGAGGTTGCTGTGAGCGAGGCTGACGCCACGGCACTCACTCTAGCCTGGGCAACAAAGCGAGACTCTGTCTGGAAGAAAAAAAAAGAAAAAAATTAGCCAAGTGTCATGGCATGCACCTGTAGTCCCAGCTACTCGGGAGGATCTGAGGTTGCCATGAGCTAGGCTGATGCCTTTGCACTCTAGCCCGGGCAACAAAGTGAGACTCTGTCTCAAAAAAAAAAAAAAAAAAAAAAAAGAGTTAAAGGGGGAAAGGTAGGAAAATGTAGTTTTTTCCCTATCTGGTACATAAAATCTAGGTACGGACCTCTGGTGCACTAGGAGGAAGGGAGGGACAGGGCAAGAAGTCTGGAGGTCATCAAAGGAGACACAGCCCCAAACCACAGAGCATCCGACCCACCTCCTTGGCCCCATGAAGCCATGCTCTGAAAGCCCGTGAGACACAGAGAAGAGATTAAAGGCTAATTTTGTCCTCTCTCCTCCTGACGTTTCCTTCCTGTACACCACGCCTCTCATCCCGTGAGCAAGCACTGTGTTGTGATAAGGCGTTAGGGAACAGAATTGATGAGAAGTGACCAGGGAAATTCGGTTTAGAGAGAGTTTTAGAGAAAAACGTTGGGTGAGCCCCAGACTCCCTTGGTTGGGTTTTTTCTCTTGTTTTCCTTTTGACTCCCATAACCCAGAGGAAGGTCCTGAACCCAGTGAAATCTTACAAAACTCTGGCTTCCAGAGAGCACTGGCTTTATTTTACAACGGGGACAGTCCCAAGGAAGCAGCGGTTGTGGGTCAGGGATCCTGGCGGTCGCTAGGAATAGAAACCGCTTGAGTCGCTCCTCACCCCGGTGCCCCGGCACGTGGCGCCCTGGCAGAGGCGACCGACACCGAAAATTGTTCCTGCCGAGGAAGTAGAGAGACGGCGAGCTCCAGGAGCTCTGTGAGTTCAGGGATTTGTGTCTGTTTTGTCTTCTGTTGTATCGCCAGCACCGGGAACAGAGTCTGAGGGTGTACGTAGTAGGTGCTCAATAAAAACGTGTTCTATGAGAAGCGAGAGGTAGGGATCCTGACTCATTCTTCTGCGTGTAGCTGTCCACTTTTGCCAGCACCGTTTATTGAAGAGAGATTCTTTTCCCCAATGTATATTGTTGTCTGCTTTATCAGAGATTAGGTTACCAGATGGTTTCATCTCTGGAATCTCAGTCCCGTTCCAAAGATCGTCGCTTCTGTTCTTGTGCCAGTACCGGGCTGCTTTAATTATTATTGCTTTATAGTACAGCTCGAAGTCAGGAAGACTGATGCCTCCCAGTGTGTTCTCCTCACTTAAGATTGCTTTGGCTGTACGAGTTTTTTTTTTCTGATCCCGCACAAAGTGGAGAATTATTTTTTCTGGATCTGTAAAGAATGATGGTGGTACTTCGATGGGGATTGCATTTATTCTGTAGATCACTTTGTGGCACGAGATCGGAAGAATGGGCTCCACGCGTACTCGCCATCAAACCGGTACTGACTGACTAACACTACGGTGCTCAGAGGGTGGTGGTGTCCACCAGGGATTCGGGGCTTGGGGGTGGGCAGAGCCACGTCTGAGGGATGTGGTGAGCAGTGTGGAGGGGAAGGGCGTGCCTCTGGCCCTTGCTAGGGAGAGGCAAAGATATAAAATGTAGCCAAAATGTTCGTACTTTCATATTTTCTTGAAATGAAAAAAAAAATGTGTTCTATGAAAAGAAAAGAAAAAAAGATGATGCCGATGATGAGCCCGTTGTATTTTCAGATGGATCCAGGCAATAAGAAGGCTTTCTGCGTCTACTGGGAGGGCTCAGAGCAGGGCGGCCGCTGGTCCAGGGACGGCTGTTTCCTGAAACGAGTGAACGGAAGTCACACCGTGTGCGACTGCGGCCACCTGTCTAGCTTCGCCGTGCTCATGGCCTTCACCGCCCAGGTACGATGTGAATGTTTCGCTCCTCCAGCGAAGGCTCTCTGAGCCCCTACGAGGTGGTGATAAGTGAGTGCTATGAAGAAACTGAAGGCCGGGCGCGGTGCCTCACGCCTGTCATCCTAGCACTCTGGGAGGCCGAGGCGGGAGGATCTCTCGAGGTCAGGAGTTCAAAACCAGCCTGAGCAAGAGCGAGACCCCCGTCTCTACTATAAATAGAAAGAAATTAATTGGCCAACTAATATATATAGAAAAAATCAGCCGGGCATGGTGGCGCATGCCTGTAGTCCCAGCTGCTCAGGAGGCTGAGGCAGGAGGATTGCTTGAGCCCAGGAGTTTGAGGTTGCTGTGAGCGAGGCTGATGCCACGGCACTCACTGTAGCCTGGGCAACAAAGCGAGACTCTGTCTCAAAAAAAAAATAAAATAAAAGAAACTGGAAAAGAGCTAGTGGTGAGTAATTATGGAAGGAAGTCTACTCTAGACAGAGCGGTCCAAAGGAGCCTCTGTACAGATTAAATATTCAAGCTGAAATCTGAATACAGTTGGTCTCCGACTTACAATGGCTCAAATTGCAATTTTTTTTTCAACTTTAGGATGGGTCTATCAGGGTTTATTGGGACATGACCCACTGTAAGTTGAGAAACATCTGTATTAAGAGTCAGTGGTGGCCAGGCACGGTGGCTCACACCTATAGCCCCAGCACTTTGGGAGGCCGAGGTGAGAAAATCGCTTGAGGCCAGAAGTTCAAGACTAACCTGGACAACACAGCAAGACCTCAACTCTAAAACAACAAAAAATGGCCGGGCGCGGTGGCTCAAGCCTGTAATCCTAGCTCTCTGGGAGGCCGAGGTGGGCGGATCGTTTGAGCTCAGGAGATCGAGACCAGCCTGAGCAAGAGCGAGACCCCATCTCTACTATAAACAGAAAGACATTAATTGGCCAACTAATATATATAGAAAAAATTAGCCGGGCATGGTGGCACATGCCTGTAGTCCCAGCTACTTGGGAGGCTGAGGCAGCAGGATTGCTTGAGCCCAGGAGTTTGAGGTTGCTGTGAGCTAGGCTGACGCCACGGCACTCACTCTAGCCTGGGCAATAAAGTGAGACTCTGTCTCAAAAAAAATAAAAATAAAAATAAATAAATAAATAAATAAATAAAACAAAAATCTTTTTATTTTATTTTTATTTTAGCGTATTATGGGGGTACAAGTGTTAAG
>VSMD01027096.1:0-23222 GCA_008750895.1 Mirza zaza | reverse complement strand
CCCGAGTAGCTGGGACTACAGGCATGCGCCACCATGCCCGGCTAATTTTTTCTATATATATTAGTTGGCCAATTAATTTCTTTCTATTTATAGTAGAGACGGGCGTCTCACTCTTGCTCAGGCTGGTTTCGAACACCTGACCTTGAGCAATCCACCCGCCTCGGCCTCCCAGAGTGCTAGGATTACAGACCTAATTCAAAATATTAACCTAAATCAAAAGTTCACAACTTAAATTTTCAAAAATTAAATCTAATTAAATTTTCAAAATTAAATTTGCAAAGTTAAAGTAAATTTTCAAAATTTAAATTCTAACATATTTACGTTCAATTTCCAAAAATAATTAAAACTTCAAAACTTAAACTTAATTACATTAAAAAATGAAAGTTTTAAAGTTTTAAACTTTAAAAGGTGAGTCATCCCTCAACCAGAGTCGCACCCAGGTCTCTCAACTAGAATGCTATTTTGATCGCTAGTACAGTCTTCTCCCAAAATTCTGCAAAATTCCCGGAAGAGCCGGCATTAACCCGCCTTTTTAGTGCCTCAACAAGGCGTTGAGGGGTAGGTTACACACTGAGGATCTGCCTCTTCCGGTTCTGCCTCTCCAGTTCGGGAGTACAACTCGGGAGTAACGTTTGGCTATTCCGAGCTTTTCACCCCGCTCCCACTCTCTAAACTTCACTTCTGCCCTGACCACTCACTTCTGCCCTCTCCATTCTGTCTTCTTTTGGACCCGCCTGCGTCGCCCAATCCTTTCTTTGCATCAGTCTTGCCACCGCCTCAGCCACGCCCCCTCCCCGCAGGCCGTCGCACGCAGTGTGCGTCAGTCGGCACAGCGCTTTACGGCAGTCGTGCTCCCTGTTACCAGCCAGCATGGAGGCAGAGGAGTCTGACAGTGCAGCTACGGAGCAAGAGCTGTTGGAGAAGATAGACCAGAAACTAGAGGAGGAAGAAGAGCAGGAGGAATCCCAAGAAGCAGCAAGTGGCAGCAAGAAGCGGGTAGTTCCGGGTATTGTGTACTTGGGCCACATCCCGCCACGCTTCCGGCCCCTGCACGTCCGCAACGTTCTTAGCGCCTACGGTGAGGTTGGACGCGTTTTTTTCCAGGCTGAGGGTAAGTGCGCAGGCCCTGAAGGTAAAGGATAGAGGGTGCTGTTATTGACCGGTGGGCGCGCGTGCATATCCTGTGGCCTCGTCTGCTCTGGGCTGAGGCGCAAGCTGGTAGCGTTTCGCGGGGAGGAGGAGGGGGCGGCTTTGGGCGGGTGGCTGTTAAGTTGGTCTGTGAGGAATCTGGGGCGGGTGGATGGGGAGGATTGTTACCGTTTGCGTTTTAATCCCCGCTCTTTCCACCTCTCTTTTCGGACCCATTTACTGTTTTGTTAAATGGGTACAACCCGAGTAAAGGTCTCAGCGGCCTTCCTGCGAAACTGAGCACATCCCTTTGGCATCGCGGCCCAGGTCAATAAACAGTATTTGATCATCCGCCTCTCCCAGCCCCTTACAGGCACTAATTGGTGTTGGGGGCTTGTGCAGGTTTTAAATAGTGTTCAGGCCAGGCCACATTAAGGAGTTGAGATTTGAGGAAAGCATTTAGACAAAGGAAAGGATGCATCTCACAGTTCTCTCACTTCCGGGCAAAGACTCTGAGGTGGGACTCCACCCAGCAGTTTTATAGAATGGTGTGGCCAGTGGGAGATGTGTTCTTGTGGGTGTTGCTTCGGCATCTTGACTGTGGCTCTGTTTTTGGTGTGCAGACCGGTTCGTGAGACGCAAGAAGAAGGCAGCAGCGGCCACGGGAGGAAAAAAGCGGTCTTACAGCAAGGACTACACCGAGGGCTGGGTGGAGTTCCGTGACAAGCGTGTAGCCAAGCGCGTGGCGGCCAGTCTACACAACACGCCTATGGGTGCCCGCAGGCGCAGCCCCTTTCGTTATGACTTATGGAACCTTAAGGTGGGGAGATAGGTATCTCTGACTCACCTTTTATCCTTCCTGCTTTCCAACCCTGGCCCAAGCACCACCATAGCCTCTTGTTGACTCTGCCCTTCGCCTTCTCTTTGTCTCTGATCTGCCCTGTTCTGATGTTTTCTTGTCTTACTGCCCGCAGTATTTGCACCGTTTCACCTGGTCCCATCTCAGTGAGCACCTTGCCTTTGAGCGCCAGGTGCGCCGGCAGCGCCTTAGAGCGGAGGTTGCTCAGGCCAAGCGTGAAACTGACTTCTATCTGCGAAGTGTGGAGAAGGGACAACGTTTCCTTGCTGCTGATGGGGATCCTGCCCGCCCTGATGGCTCCTGGGCATTTGCCCAGCGTCCTACTGAACAGGAACTGAGGGCCCGGAAAGCAGCCCGTCCAGGGGGACGTGAACGGGCTCGCCTGGCTTCTGCCCAGGACCAGGCCCGCTCCAACCGAGGGCTCCTTGCCAGGATCTTTGGAGCCCCACCACCCTCAGAGAGCATGGAGGGACCCTCCCTGGTTAGAGACTCCTGAGAGGCAGGGAAGCCCCTTTCATCTCTTGGCCCTGCCCTGCTTCCTGTCTACCTCATACTAGAGTGATAATGACCACCCAGGCACATAATTTTATTGTATTTCTTAGATCAAGATTCTCTGATGAGGGCTCAGACATGGAGATCTTGTGGGCTTCTCCTCTTGTGGGCTAACTCCTCTATATGCTTGGCTGAGTCACCTAATTCATACTAGCACGATTATGACTATTGCAGAGGTCTGTTTTGTTTTGTTTTGTTTGTCTTTTGGCTGCTTGCCTCCAGCCCAGTGGGGTTCCCTAAAAATTCCACTTCCTGACATCAGGAAGGGCCTTATTTGCAACTAGAGTGATAATGCCTTATCCAGGCAATCTTGTTCTATTTAGCAACTACAGGAAAGGGCAGCAGCAGCAGCATCCTTTTTATTTAGAAAAAGTTAACAGGTACAGGAATTAGTGTGGGACCGGGTTGGGAACCACTTTCCAAATGTATTTATAGAAAAGAAAATATGTGTTTTTAAAGAAAATACATATATAGTGTTTTAGTTTCATGGTTAGAGGTCATTGGGCAATTTTAACTTTTATTTCCTTTTGTTCCATTCACCTTCATTCCATCTCCTGGTCTTAGAGTTCCCTATTTAACCTGGACTTTTTTTCCTATTTAATTTTTGTCTATTTAATTATTAGCCCAGTTTATCAGTTATCTAATTAAGCATTTACTAAGCCACAGTGTCAGTGGGTAATAACATGTGGCCCTTGGCATTAAGATACAGGCCACTAAAATAAGAGAGAGAGGCATCATGATACATGCATATAAGAGGTGGAGTGGGGACTGTAGCAGGACATGGAGTGCTCTCATAGTGAACCTGATTCACAGTCTTTGGAAATGGATCAGGCTTTACAAAGGTTTCCAGGTCATTCCTGGAATGTGAACTGAGAGAATGACAGCAGAATCCTGAAAGAACCTAGTGTGCTCCTACAGTTGCAAACAGTGCTTCATGAATGGAGTGTTGGGTTGGAACAATTGTAAAGGTGGTCAAAGCCTAGGAGAGGAGTCAGGAACAAATGCCCTGCAGCTGCTCTTATATGTATTCGGGCTTAGACAAGGTAGGGTTCACAAACATGCGTGCAAAGCAGCCCTATAGGCTTCAAAGACTAAGTGTAAGTCACTAAGAGGAACTAAAAACAGGTGTCACAACAAACTAAAAAATCTAAACACAGTCTCATGTAGATTAAAACTCTCATCATCATTCAGGCTGTTAACTTCAGGAAGTAGTAGAATGTGATTATGGTTATTTGGATTTTGCTTGTGCTGTTTTAGTTTCTTTTAAAAAAATTTTCCCCAGTGTGCCAATCCATGTGTTTTTTTGGGGGGGAGGGGTTGGAGTGGACTTATCCACTTCTTTAGCTGTAAAGTATCCCTGCCACATTATGATCTGAACTTGATGGGTGCACTTTATTTGGAAGAGTAAAAATGTCCAGACAGTAAAGCTTGGTAAAACATTTCCCACAGCCCACATACTTCTTATACTCAGCACACAAAGTACACCTCCACTTCTTAGGAACTTGATATCCTTGTTTCTGTGTTCATTTCTTGTGGGTTTGTTTCATGTGGATTATTTCCTCAGGTCATGATGTAAAATGAACCAGAACAATCCAACATCAGAATTGACAAGCCGGCATATTCACTTATTCAGAATTCCAAGTGCCCATTGCTACGTCTGCTAGCTAAAGATATAGCAAGGTGAAGAAGAAACTTTTCTGTCCCTCAATTTTCTAATAGAAAGTACAACAGAAATACTAGAGTTTAATGAGACTTCTTTGAATTAAGAAAGGAATAGTGTTCCCATGTTGGGCTGTGTTAGGTATCGATTGATAGACTTAAGGATCAGCATCTCAGGCTCCACTTCAAATAATTATGTACGAAGAACTTACCCCTGCTGCCAGGAAACCTGGGTAAGTCACAGGCAGAGTGAGGAATGAGAATAAGTGGGCGCAAGAAAATTTCCCAGGAGCTTTCATCTTGATTTCCCCCATTGAGGGCAGGAAAATGATTTTTTACAGTGACAATTTTGTTTCCATTAAAGCATACTTTGTTTTTTACATGAATTAACTTATTTAATGTATAAGCATACGATGTTATCCCCTTATTAAAGCTGAACTCAGAGATATGACATAATTTGCCACTTATTTACCTTTTGTTCCCATTTTTCCCAAATGCCTTTTCTAGGCATATGATAAATGCTTATTGCATATGATGAGTGCTTATTGCATGAATCTTGTGAGTAATGGACACATACTATAAACTAGAGAGTCAAATTTTATTTTAACTAAGACCAAGAGTAGCAAGCTGGGTGATTTCAGTCATGATCCTGTAATTCAGGATCTGATTCAACTTTGTTCCACACCCAACTGAGAAGCTGGAACTCTGCATTTGGTGGCATTAGAGTGGGCTGTTTTCTTTCCAAGTAGAATGAGGAAGCAAGTCTGTCAGAGTAAGGGGGCTTTAATAGGGTATGTCTGGGTGCCTTGTGAACTTAGTCCTAAAAACTTCAAGAAAAATGTTTACAGCCACTTTTTCTCAATTTTCTTTGATTCCTCATGTAACTTTCTCCCTGAAATTTGTCTTGTCATGTTACAGTAGAGTTACAAGGGAAAAAAACTTTGGTATAAGCCTTAAGGATGTGCTCATGCTCCCTAGGATGGTGAATATGAATTTTAGCAGATTGCTTATAACCTGGTATTAGAACTCCTGGCGGCTGTAATCCCAGCAGATGAGATAATTTTCTACTTTGGTCAATTCTGTCTGCTGCTCCCAAGACCACACAGAACTGAGACTGAATAACACCTAGTCAGAGGAATGGAAAGAAACGGGTCAGGTTGTGTGCTTTTATAGCAGGGCAGAGGTTAGCATGAAATACCCAGGGAAAGATTAAAAGGGGAGGAAGGGACGGAAGCACTTCAGGAGCCAATCCTCTAAGCAAGAAAGAGCGGCTTCAACAGGTTGCGTCTTCCTGGGAAACCAGTGGGAACCAGCTCGAGGGCTAGACTGATGCAGGACTTCACTCAGGGCCTCACAGGTCCCATGCAGGATTGTCGCAAGGGATTTGGAAATAACAGAGACAGAAATAACTGAGACAGAGATAAAGTATAAAGTGATGGGGGAGTTGGGTCCTCCAGCACTAGACCACACATCCCTGGACATGTCTGAGGGCTCCAGTGAATAAACCGGACCCCCATGCAGTTCATGTCCACTCATCTCCCAGAGGGACTATTACAGCCTCAGTACAATTTCCCAGGCCCCAATGTGCTCCAACTCCTGGCCTTGCTCTGGCTTGGAATTTAGAGAGGACTGTGTGTTTCCATCTGTTGTAAAATCATTCCATTTAGGAATAACTAATTCCACTGTAAAGGTTCTCAGTGAAAACTTTCAGAACAGTTTGCTGAACAGTTTGTGAAACAGTTTGCCACATTTCTTGAAGTGGAGAAGTATACTTTTGGGGCACTTCCTATGCATACATAAATAGATGGCAAAATTGTAACATGCTTTTTGGGGAGCACAGCAGTACAATTTGATGCTCCACAATCTTTTTAACCACTGCATGGGCTTTCATTATATGATTATACCAGGACATTTTAGCCATACACTAACTGGGATATTTAGGTTATGTCCAATTATTGACCATTATAAAAATGCTGTCCTGAACATTCCTGTACATGTATCATATCGATGGGTATGGGTTGAGTATGTCTGCAAGATAGAATATTAAGACTGCAAGTTTGGCTTACGTGGCATTTACATTTTAGTTATTGGCAGGAACCATTAAACATGTTGGGACAATGGTATATGACAGGGACCTTTCTCTACAGTTTTGCCAACAGTGATAATCAGAATTTTCGGTGAATGTTTTTGTGATTCATTTTGTCTATTAAATGTCCTATTTAACACAAAGGTGTTTTCTACTGCATATCCAGCACTTCAGTGTTATCAGCCACATCATGGCACTCCCTGTACATCTGTCAAATGAATGATCACTGGCTGCAGAAGGGATTCCTAAGCACAAAACGACATTCAAAGAAAAAGGGATATATTTGAAAAAAATTATCATTTTAAATTTTATTTTAAATTAAAATAAGCAGATATAGCTTTAGCTTACAATAAGTTTACATGTTGTTACTTCTTAAACTTTATTTCTTAGAACCGTTTTAAATTAATAAAAATTGTGAAGACTAATCTATTTATGAGGGATCTGCCTCCATGATCCAAACATATCTCACTAGGCGCCACTCCAACGTTTAGAGAATCAGATTTCAACATGAGGTTTGGAGGGGACAAATACTCAAAACAGAGCAGGGTCCAATTAGAATTCCATACAAAAGGCTTCGCCTTATTTTTAGTTATGTAACACAACTTTCCCAGACAGCCAATTAAGATCAAGAGTCCTGAAAATAAGAGGGTTGCAGAGAATTTGAAATAGGTACTCTAAGAGTTCACTCTTTACCCCATTAGGCTCTAATTATCAATTAATTACTTGATGCTATCAGTCATTACCAGTGGACCTCCATATCCCTACATTTTAAGTTTCCTTTGCCACAAGGAAAAGGGATTCCCTCTGCAAGGCTTAACTGCTTTCAGCCTCTCTTGCCCATCAAAATCCAAATCCTTCTCTGGGTAAAATGATGACACAAGCTAAAGTTTCGGGCACATGGAAGCTTTAACTGTACTGAGTTTCTTTCTTTTCTCCAGAAGCAATTAAAGAGCATTTAGAGAACCACTTGTGTTTACTGGATACCACCTTTCCCTTTCTACTTGTCTACAGACACTGGGGCATCGTTTATCTTTCAGTTACTTCTAGGGGGCATAACTAGTATTTTTCCCAGAAATACTTCCCACCACAGTCCACTTCAATGTTGGGATGTTGCATCACTGTAAGTTAGGAGAAAAAAAGTAAGAAGGCAGCAGGCCTTGTTCTTTCCACACCACTGTACAAGAACATCAGGAGGAAAAACTAAACTTGTAGCTGTAGCAGTTTCCCTTCTTTTCATCTATCCATCATATCTCCCTCTTATCCTTTTTCACAATGAAAGCCACTTAAAACCCTGGGAACTATTCTGATGACAGGGCAAATGGATATAAACTGGGGCAGACTTTAGAATGGGAGGTAAGTCAGTGCAACCATTTTTATACTACTTCCCTCACCCCACCCTAATTCAACAAATGATAAGAAGAATTGTAACCCCAAATGTGGACTCTACTGGGAACTGCAAATTCAAAATATTCCTTAGAGAGTGTCAGTTACTCAAACAAACAAAAACCACATAAAAACACAGATGGTTTTGTTGCTACTGAATTTGAGCAGGGCTCCAAGTATGGTCAGTTCAAATGATTACTCCTCCTCCCTGTGCTATGTATGTAATGCAGTGAGGTGGCTCCAAAAGGATCTGATGTCCACAGCAGAGCATGAACAATATGCTTTTCAGGTTCCTATTCTCTGCCTCAGCATCAAAAATTCCTGGATTTCTAGAGATGGTCCAGTGATTATCTCCACCACCGGGCCTAAGCATCACATGAATATCCACTTTATTCTCATGCAAGCATAGGGGAAATGCTGTTTCTCTTAGTACAGTGGAGACAAAAATGGAGTTTTTCAGAATAAATGTTTATTTAAGAATTAAGGGCAAACAAAAACGTTAAAGTATAGGAATACATCAACTGAATACAATTTGTCTCATTTGGTCTGAAATCTTGAAAAAGTTACTCTAACTACTTACCTGAGGTAGATTTAGGTTGGCACTGCTTAAAGGGAACCTTCATCCATCCCAAGAAGTTACCTTCTAGTTTTGGTTACAGGCTCCCAAGTGGTCCTCTCCAACCTCAGGTCATGCTATATGAATAATACCAACACCCTTTTCTCCCATGGTTAAAAGCTCTCAGACCTATTTTATACCCCCAAAGTTCTCTGTTTGAGGGATGGTCCTTCGTTAATTTACTTAAAGACTAGAAACAATTACCAATAAGATTAGTTGAAAGAAGGGGCAAGTCATTGCCCTGCTAATGATACCAACTTTGTCCCCTTCTCCAAGTTTCTCTCTAATGATTAACAAGTAGTCACAGGACTAATTTTCATTACCACCATGCCTTACACCCCATACTATTTTAAGTGTTACAACTGTCAAACATATACTAGTGATAGGCATGATTTTCACCAAAGAGAAAAAAATACATCTTATGTGTTTTATCATACTGGGCAACTTCTCATGGTACAAGAGCTATTTATAAAAATTACTGAAACACGTCAGATCAAATAAACTTCCAGGATCTGTTTTCTAAAAGAAAAAAATATCCTAGAATCAGATTCCTTATTATCACTATGAGCTAATATTGACTGGCCCTAAGATTATCATGATCATTAATGAGTTATTAGGATCAAACCTTAGAGCCATATACAAGGTAGCAGTGTAGCAGCTGGCCAACTCCATGAATCCAAATGCCAATACTCTCTGGAGTTTAGGGATCTGCTAGGATAAATGAAACCGAAACCAGAGAACTCAAACTAGCAACAAAATATTTATTCACCAGTCTACAGAGTTCCAAATACTGTAGGAATCTTAAATGTCTTTTAATCTGAGGGAAGAAAAAAACTGAGAAGTGACCACTGATAGATCTCTGGATTAATTATAGTATTTCTAGAGTATGTTAAAGACAATCATAATTATCCTGTTAAACTGGAGACAAGTGCTTATCCTTAAACCTCTGATGACTCTGCCAACTACTTTTCCCTTCTAAGCATTTAGAATCTTGCATTCCAAGCCAAATATATACCTTATACTGTGGTGATGGCAATCCTTTCCCTGTGATTAAAAGGTATTTTCTCTTTCCTTGGCAGAACTGAAATAAATGAAAAATGTATCATTATGGGGCTTGAATTGCTATAAACAGCAGGATAATGGAGGGAAAAGAACACCAGGTTTGAAGTCACTCAAAATAAAAAGTCTTGTTCCTCTATTAATAGTGCATCACTACATGTTTTTTACAGTGCCCACTCAGGCTTAAACTTTCTTTCAGGCTTTCCCTAGCCATTTTGCTAGGAGCTGACTATTGGTGTCTATCACTGAGAGATGGTAAGTGAAGTCACAAAAATATGGATACTGACAACGTTATAACCATTATCCTGGAATTTGCATTTTGAGTTGAAAAAAATCTCTAAAATAGAAATTTCAAATATCAGTGACAACCTGAAAGATACTTTAGGGAAAAGGAAACGTTTGAGGGTATGCCTCAACTCATACTAAGTAAAAGGCTGAGTATTCTGCCTTATGTGGTTGGTCCTGCAAAGGGGAAACTATTGGGAGAGTTTTGATCTAGGATAACTACCCTCGCTTCTTAGTTCTTTTCACTGCCAGGAAGATTCCCATGTTACTATCGACATATTAGTAGCAAAGGATTAAAAAAATCAACAGAGGCAATATACTCCTTTCCCCCAACAGTAACACATGTCACACCTTCTATTACAAGGTTACAGTCCTTTCCTTTATTGGATTTCTGAATTTAAAAAAGTAAAGCAATCATTAAGTGGTTCAGATAAAAGAAAAGCATCTTTACCTGAGTTACCCATAAGGTCTACTCTGACCTGCCCTAGCTCCTCCCAGAACAAGTTTCTGGGTATCTACGAAAACTATTTCCATACTGACTCCATTTAAAGTCATCTCTACTATATGGATCAACTATGAGAACAATTCTTCTCATACATATACATACAGATTCTCACCCACAACTGAATCTCTCACTGGAGCAAACTTCCCAGCAGAATGGATTATTTGGAGCTCAGTAAGATAGGAGCTTCTAGCAAAGCTTTTTTCAGACTCAAGGTATTTATGGGGGTTTTCACTTATGTGAGTTCCCTGATGTACCACAAGAGCTGATCATTGACAAGTTTTTCTTATTCAGACACCTGTTAAAAGTCTTTCCTCAGATTGTTGTGGTTTTTTTTTTTTTTTTTTGGAGGGGGTGCAAATCCAAGTAAGGCTCTCCAACTAATGCTTTTGCCACACGTGAGACAAATATACATTTTTTCATCAGTATGGCTTCTCTGATGGGTAAGAAAGTCAGAGTTCTGTTAGAAGCTGTTTTCACACTTGCTAGGGTTTTTCCCCAAAGTGGGTTTTCTTAAAGTCCAATGAGATGTGCATACTGTCTGAAGCACTGTTGACACTGAAGGCGTTTTAAAAGTTGTTCTCCGGTGTGAATTCTCTTACAATGAGGAGGGCTGAGCTTTGCTAGAAAGCTCTCTCATACTCACTGCATTCGTATGGTTTCTGACCTGTATGAATTTTCTCATCAGTGATGAAATTTGAGCGCAGAGTGAAGGTTTTCCAAAACTCCAGGTATTTGTAGAGTTTCTCATTGGAGTGACTGATAGGTATTCTGTTAGGGCCGCTCTCTGGGCAAAGCATTTCTCGTATTTCCTACAATTGCAGGCTTTCTGGTCCCCACTGAATTCTGAGCTTTGGAAAGTCTAGATTTGCCTAGGGTTCTTATCTTAATGAGTTCTCTGACATGTAAATACATTTTTATGGTATTATAACTTGTCTGGTTAAGACATTTGTGAGGCTTCTGATGCATGGGGAGGGTTGAGCTCAAGACCTTTCTCACCCATATTACAGATATATGGTTTTTCACCAATGTGTACTGTCTGATGTTGACGAAGGGCTGAGCTCTGGTGGAAGCTCTTATCACATACACTGTATTTATAATGTAGCTCTTCTGTCTGAGTTCTCATTTTCTGTTGTGCAACAAAGTCCATACCTAGGAGGAAGCCACTCTCACATGTAGACCACTGGTGTGGCTTCTCTTCCATGTGAATTCTCTGATGCACTATAAGGTCTGAGCTACAGCTGAAACCTTTCTCATATTCAAGGCATTTAAAAGTGTGAGTGTGAGTTGCCTGATGCCTAATTAGGTTGGCGCTCCGAGTAAAACTTCTCATACATTCCAAGCATTTATACGGCTTCTCACCTGTGTGCACTCTCTGGTGCACAATAAGGTCTGATTTCTGGCCAAAGCATTTCTCACAGGCACCACACTTATAGGGCTTTTCCCCAGTATGAACTCTTTTATGTACAATGAAGGCTGAACGGTGTCGGTAACTTTTCTCACACTTATTACATTTGTAGGGCCTTTCACCAGTGTGAGTTCTCTGGTGGCTAATAAGATCTGATTTCCCACTAAAAGCTTTTTCACACTCCAGACACTTAAATGGTTTCTCACCTGTGTGAGTTCTTCGGTGCCTTATGAGGTTTGTACTTCTACTAAAGCATTTATCACACTCACTACATAGATACGGTTTCTCGCCTGTATGGCTTCGCTGGTGGACAAGCAGATCAGAACTCTGACCAAAATTCTTGCCACAAATGTCACACGTATAGAATTTTTTACCTGCATGTGTTCTCTGGTGTCCTGAAAGGGCTAAGTGATGCCAAAAGCTCTTCTCACACTTGCTACATTTATAAGGTTTCTCATAATTGTGGATCCTCTGGTGTGAAATAAGATCTGAGCTTTGGACAAAGGTTTTCTCACACATATCACATCTATAAGGTTTCTCCCCAGTGTGCGTTCTCTCACACATAATAAGAGCTAAATTTTCACAGAAGTTTTGCTCGCGTTCAAGGCACTGGTATATCTGATCATCTATTTGAGTAATCTCACGCACACGAATAAAAATCTTTTTACCCTTCTGAGGGCATACATGATATAGTTTCCTTTTTTGAGTTCTCTGATTACATCTCTCTTCTGAAGTGTACATTTTCTATGGCTCTCTCCTAAGGAGTTTTCCACTGGTCTTCTTGACCCATCACTGCCTTTGTAGTCATTTTCTTGATAAGAACTTAGAAGATACATCTGTTTCACGTCTTTCAGTCATGAGCCTCTATATGTTTCCAGCATCGCATACACTATTTCCAACCCTGTGAGACAAAGTAGAAATATTATTTATATTCCTATAACTAAGAAAAAAATCCTCAAAATTAAAATCACTGCAGAAAAGATAGAAATTCTATATCAGAGTCTGTCTTCTAGGTTTTGACATAGATTGAAATCAGCCATTTAGTTTCCCCCTTTAATAATAATATAAAACTGATCAGCAATACATATGGGAAACTAACAGTAAGAATTTTTTCTTTAATGAACCTGGGTAATCTCAAAACCAGGACTCTTCTTCCTCTTGCTTCAGTTGAGAAATCAAGACAGGTCTAGGCCGGGCGTGGTGGCTCACGCCCGTAATCCTAGCACTCTGGGAGGCCGAGGCGGGCGGATTGCTCAAGGTCAGGAGGTCAAGGCCAGCCTGAGCGAGACCCCGTCTCTACTAAAAATAGAAAGAAATTAATTGACCAACTAAAAATATATATACAAAAAAAAAAAATTAGCCGGGCATGGTGGCACATGCCTGTAGTCCCAGCTACTCAGGAGGCTGAGGCAGGAGGATCGCTTGAGCCCAGGAGTGTGAGGTTGCTGTGAGCTAGGCTGATGCCACGGCACTCACTCTAGCCTGGGCAACAAAGTGAGACTCTGTCTCAAGAAAAAAAAGAAAAAAAAAAAGACAGGTCTAATAATTAGTATGCCTGTTCATACTAATGAAGAAAGCAAACCAAAAGGGACTGCAAATGACTATCTCTGTAGTGCTTTCTGTAGAAAGGTTTGGAAGGATATGGTTAATGACCATTAGCATTCCCAGTGCCCAGACAGAGAAGTAAGGTTCCTATGACTCTATCTTCCTAGCTGGGTGATATTAGACTTGTTTCTTAACCACTCTGTCCCTAGTTTGCTCATCTGTAATATGAGTTGAGTTAAATAACAAATCACTGCTGACCTCATAGTAAGCACTGTGTGTTAGCTCTTATTATCATTATTATGATAAAAGGGCCTAAGATTCTGCTTTGATATAATCATATAAACACAAACTTTGCTCAAAAATGAAAATCCTGATTGATTACAGATAAAAGCCTAGGTTTGGAACACAGCTTTTATACCAGGCTTTTCTGTGTATAGTGAAGAGTTGTGAAAAAATGTTATTTTCTTCATTCTGAGGTTTAGACGAATACCCACTTATAGAAATGCCTAAGGATTGAGCATCTTAAAAAAAAAAAACAAACTTTATACACAAAAAGATCACAGTGATATAATCTTTTTATAACATTAAGAGAAAGGGCCCTCTGCTCAGACTCCAAATGCTCTTACTCCTTTTGAGTAAGGGATGCAGCCACATCTTCAAGTGACTAGGAGATGAAAATGGAGAGAGATTGAAATCTTTCTACTCAAAAGCTGTTTTCCCTAGGGCTGCAACACTACATGAGTTAAAGATATCATGGCCAATAGGAAATACAGAAATGTAGACTACTGCTAATAAAAGAAAGTTGGGTTGATTCAAGAGAGAAGTTCATAGGGAGTAATGAGTCACTGTATTTATGAACTGCCAACTATACATTAAAGAACAAACGTGAGAAACAAAAGGGGAGGAAAGGCTATTTTCCACATCCTTCACATTTACTCTGTTCAGTAATCTTTTCATACATTTGATCCTCTCCTCATACATTCAGCACCCCCATCCTTCACCTAAGAATATAAGCTGACACATTTTGCTTCTTATATTACTAAGAAAAGGGAAGCAAGCAAGCAAAACAACAACAAAACACAAACACAAAAAACAAACCAAAAAACCCTTCCACATGCTCCCACCACATCAACCAACCTTTTCCAAGTATGGTCAAACATTCCATCTTTCCATCTCCATCTTTCACAGTGTCACCATGGATGACAAAATGCCCCTGTTCAATGTGAGGACGGCCTTTCCATCTGTATACTGGATTTTACCCCCTATCTTCACAAGGACAGCACTCCAGCAATTCTACCCATCCTCTCCTGTGTTATCAATTTATTCCTTTCTATTGGATCATTCTAATTAGTATACTGGCTATTATCTCTTCTAAAAAACAAAAGCAGAGCCAACAAGAAAACTTCTCTTGGCTACCTCGACCTTGAGCTTCTATCCCATTTCTCTGTTCTTCAGAGTAAAACTCCTCAAAATAAACCAATCTGTTAATTGTCTCCAATTCTTTTTTTTTTTTTGAGACAGAGTCTCACTTTATTGCCCAGGCTAGAGTGAGTGCCATGGCGTCAGCCTAGCTCACAGCAACCTCAAACTCCTGGGCTCAAGCAATCCTGCTGCCTCAGCCTCCCAAGTAGCTGGGACTACAGGCATGTGCCACCATGCCCGGCTAATTTTTTTTTCTATATATATTAGTTGGCCAATTAATTTCTTTCTATTTATAGTAGAGATGGGGTCTCGCTCTTGCTCAGGCTGGTCTTGAACTCCTGAGCTCAAACGATCTGCCCACCTCGGCCTCCCAGAGAGCTAGGATTACAGGCTTGAGCCACCGCGCCCGGCCTCCAATTCTTATTTTCCGAGGTTTCTGGAACATACTCTAATCGGACATCCACCCTCACTATTCCACCAAAACTGTTCCTGTTAGAAACCTACAAGATCCTAAGAAATCTGATTCCTAGTTATCACTCTGACTGATTTCTCTGCTCTTCCCCTACTTACTCAATGCACTCCAGTCAACCTGGGTCTTTGCTGTTGTTCAAACAAGCCAGATCCACTCTGATTTCAGGGTCTCTGTCCTTGCTACCTCTCCCTGGCTGGAAGATGAAGGTCTCATTTTCCAGGTATCTTCAAGGTTCCCTCCCTCGCCTCACGGAAATCTCTGCTCAACTGTCATATTCTCAGTGAGGCCATTTCCAACTATCTTATTCTAAATTATAACACATCTCCATTCCAGCTGACTCATACAAACAACACTCCTCTCCTTTCCTGTTTTGTTTTTCTCCAGAGAATGTAAGCTTGTAAAGGACAAGGGTTTCTGGTCATTTCATTCACTGCTGCTTCCCTAGCACCTAGAAAATTCCTTGATATGTACTTGGTGTTCAAACCTAGAACAGAAGTTCTTATTTGGCATCAATGGACTCCTAAGATAACCTATGAAACCTCTGAAATTGACTGAAAAATATCGTTCAGTGTATGTGCTTTTTTCTGGGGAGAAAGTCCACAGTTCATTAAATTCTCAAACAGGTCCAATATCCAATGTGTGGAGCCTATACATTCATTTGTAAAGGAAATAATATTAACACATTGACTACTACACAAAAAACCCAGAAACTTTTCCTTGGGGCAACAGTGTTTTATTATGAAAATAGAATAAAAATTTTGATTGTAATTTAAAGGTAAACATAAATAGAAAAAATGAAATTTATTGACCTCTATTCATTTAATCCACATTTTTAGAATTAAATTGCCAATATTAACTGTAACAATAAGAACATCTACAAGATTTTATATATGCTTCCCACGGTCCCGGGGTCAAAACTAGGGTGAGTTAAATACAATTCTCATGGTAGTTAATGTGTTAAAGCTCATTGAATACAGTACACTAGTAAGTATAATCGACTAGAACTCAAATGAACCACCTGTACACACAGAAAACAGTGAGTCAAAATGATACTGCAGGTTTTGAGGGTTGATTATGGCAGTGATAAAGTATACTCTGGTCTTAATAGTCTAAGGAGTTTTTCTATGTACTAGAAGATATGGTACTAACATGATTATCTCCGGGAATTGAGATGACAGATGACTTTCTATTTCATCAATTTGCTAACCACAGTTTTCTAATTTCCATTCAGCAATTTGTATACTTTCCTTGTGAAAGGCACAGAGACTACTCTTATAATAAGTGAAAGTTATCTATAAACATAAAAATACATAGTAAGGCTTCAAATGTCAATTCAGAAATGTACTTTAGGGGATAGGAGAAAGAACTGAATGGAGTGGAAGTAGTACAGTTTCTTCAGAGTCAAGCCATAGATCCAATGCAGCATTGTGATCACAGAGTAACAGAGCGGGGGAAAAAAAGGTGTTGCAAGGCTAATAACAGGGAAGTTATTAAACAGTCTTTGAGAAAATAAGCTTAATAAAATAGATGTGTTTATGTGAAATACCATGACTATAAATCTTACATTTCAAATATATCATATGTCCATGATCTATGAAATGTCCTAGAAATTACATTTTTTTGGTTCAAATTACATCTTTCAGGTGATTCTCACAGAATCACAGAAGAACTCCTTAGACTGTAAGGCCAGAGTATATTTTGTCCCTGCCACAATCAATCCTCGAAGCCTGAAGTATCATAAAGAGTGTTACTATTTTCTTTTACTAAACTGCATTTGTAAAGCTAAATGCCAAGTATCTGTTTTTGCCTTACAGTCAAAGGAAGTGAGCAAAGGACCTACACTGGGGCTGAACTCCAGATCTACTCCAGCCATCACCTGCCTCATTTCAGTTATGGCAAATTCACCCTTTATTTCCTAAGGCTAAAACTTTAGAGTCATCCTGCACTCTTCTCTCTCACACTGCACAATCAAGCAGTCAAATTTGTTGGCTCCATTTCAGATTTCATCCAGAATCTAACTTCTCACCAGTTTCTGCTACCACCCTAGTACAAATTAGTCTTATTACTTCTCACTTTCACAATGGCCTAAGAGGCCCCACTTGAGCTGCCCCACCAGCCCCTGTCACTGCCTCTCTGACCTCCTTTCTTATTATTCTTTTCTTTGCATAGTCCAATCCAGCCACAATGGCTTCCACAATAAGTCTTCATCCAGACATATTCCTCTTAAGGTCTATGCCCTTCCTTTCTTCTGCCTATAGTCTTTTCTCTTCAGATATGTGCATGGCTCTCTCTTAATTCCTTTGATGACTATTTTTTCAGATGTCATTTCTCAGGGAAGCCTTTCCTGACCACTCTATTTAAAAAGCTGTGAATTGTCCCCATGTCCCAGCATTTCTTATCCCCTTTTTCTGCTTTACTCTTTTCCACTGCACTTATTACCTTCTAACATACTATGTAATTCACTTATTAGTATACTGTCCATTGTTAAAATAAGGCAAGGATGTCTGATTTGTTTGATGTTCTTTTTCTAGTATATAGAATAGTGCCAGGCACGAAGTTGGTGAATGAATTATCATTGAAATTCTACTTCTCTCCTTATCCAATAAAAGAAAAAGACTGACCACCACAGGGGATGGGAGCTACTCTGATGAGAAGCAGTATGGAAAACAGAAGGAGACTGAAGTAACTGTAGCTTACCTAGAATTCAGATGGAAGAAAACATTCACTTCCTGGTTGTGAGAATTTGATTTCTCAAGAATAGCATTCTGTAAAACATAAGGATAAAAAGGCATAAATGTGAGATTTAGCATTAGATCATTTGCATTCAAAGGACCCAACAATGTCTAAACTAAATTTAAAAAGAACAGATGGGTTTTCTTATGTAATTCCTTAAGTTCAATTCTGTAGAGAATAGCTATAGTCCTAAACCATCCTATACGACTCTTTGGAAAAAAGGACAATAAAGAATCTATAATCCATCTGCACAATCTATAGCTTCCTTCAGGATTATAACAACATTGAAGGAAAGGGCTCCTAAACACTCGATCTCAGGGTACTCTAAAAACACTAAGGCATCATCTTGCCCACAGGAACTCAGGTTGTTCTGATCTAAGGTACAATAGGGACCTACAAAGTATAACTGGGACTACAACAAAATCACCACCTAACTATCACTGGAGGCCATGCAATCATCACAATTTTGTTTTTTCAAAATTTACAACAGCCTAAGTTGATTTATATTTCAGACATAACTCAGGAGGTAGTCAATAATGGAAACAAAAAGAAGTCAGAGAGCACAGTGGTTAACACTGACGTTTCTTTCTTTCCTCAGAAGCTTTAATCTGCCTTATTCTCAGTTACTGAGACTTTCAGTTCCCTAAACAACCTTTCTGCTCCTATGGATTAGAAGGAAAAATGAAACTATTCCGAGCCAAACAACATATGGGTATATGACACTTAGCCCATAGCTGCCAGTATTAAGATGACAGTTCTAGTACCAGGTAAGACAGAGTAAACACATGCCAACCTGATTCTTCCCACTGTATACAACTATGAAATCTGGACAGAATGTATGACCTAGCTATTTGAAAATAGGTTTCAGGATGTCAACTGGGGGTCTTGGAATGTATTGCCTGTGAATAAGAGGGGACTACTTACTGTATTTATATTAACAGCAGGTGAGAGATAAAGGATACTATTAAAAACTAAAAAGAAACACAGATAATTAAAGGTTAAATACAAAATTGTGACTAAAGGCATTACAAAAGATCTAAGTACAAATATAGCCAATATAACAAATATCAAACATTCCAAAAAAAGTTATGAAAGAGCAATGAAAACATACCATGTAAGGAAAAAAAACCTGGACAAATATAACATGATGCAATTGTAAGTAATATAACAGTGTTAAGACCAAACATCAATCACCTGAATGAATATGGATGAGGCTGACACACCTATTAAAGAGATTTTCACCTTGGCTCACAAAGAACTATATAACAAATACAAGAGACACCTAGATCAAAGTGATTCAGAGAGGCTAAAAATAGAGATGGGAAAAGAAACACAAGGAAATAAAAAACAATAAAAGTAGGGCTTGTGATCCTGGTATCAGGCAAAAGAGAGCTCAAGCCAAAAAGCATTAAACATTAAAAAAAAACACTTTTTAAATTAAAGCTTGTAACTGTCATAATTATCTATGTACCACATTACACAGCAGCCACAATTTACAAAGCCAAAACTGTAAGAGATACAAAAAAACAATAGGAAAGCTTAACATACTACTCTTAGTAAAAGACAAAGTGCGCCAAAAATAAATAATGCAGAAGGCCTAAATAATCTAATTAAAAAGTTCAATATATATTGAACCTTACACCCTGAAAATAATGAGTTCACCTTCTTCTCAAGCACACACGAATCATTCAAAAAAATCAGTCACATATTAGATCATATAGAAGGGATTGAGTTCCATAAACTAGCATATTATAAGAAACATTTTACGGTAAAACTAGAAATTCATTAAAATATCACATAACAAAATGTCCTCTCAAATGTGAAAAAAATAAACTATTAACTCTTCAGTGAAAGGGGAAATGAAAAATTGAAAAAACCAAATTTCTAAATGTTGATAATTGAATATATTACATATTAGAATCTAAGGAATTAATTAATTAATTTTGAGACAGAGTCTTACTCTGTTGCCTGGGCTAGTGTGCTGTAGCATCAGCCTAGCTCACAGCAACCTTAAACTCCTGGGCTCAAGCAATCCTCCTGCCCCAGCCTCCCAAATAGCTGAGACTACAGGCATGCGCCACCATGCCCGGCTAATTTTTATATATATATACTTCTTAGTTTTCCAGCTCATTTCTTTCTATTTTTTTGGTAGAGAGAGGGTCTCGCTCTTGCTCAGGCTGGTCTTGAATTCCTGAGCTCAAGCAACGCTCCCATATTGGCCTCCCAAAGTGTTAGGATTACAGGCATAAGCCACCAAGCCTGGCCAATTTTTTTTTTAAAGAGTTGGGGGGTTTTCAGCATGTTGTCCAACCTGTTATTCAACTCGTGGCCTCAAGCAATCCTCCCACCTCAGCCCCCTGAGTAGCTGGGATTTCAAGTGCCAGCTACCATGCCTGGCTCTTGGGCACTTGTTTTTAATCAATAAAATTAAATCCACTTTAATCAGGGTACAAAAACCTTTTCTGTCATTTTACTAAAAATAAAAACATTTTGTATTTCTTTTTGTAAAAGTAATTAAAGTCAAAAGCCAGTGGACAAACTTAGAGAAAACAGTGTAACAATATTTGAGATTAAAGGGATAATATACTTATCATATAAAGATTTCTTTAAAAATTGAGGGAAAACAACAAAAACCTGATAGAAAACCAGGAAAAAGACAATTCTCTCTCACACACAAATATAAAAATGCCCTTTAAACATATGAAAAGATGTTCAAGCTGGGCGTGCTGGCTCACACCTGTAATCCTAGCACTCTGGGAGGCCGAGGAGGGAGGATCGTTTAAGATCAGGAGTTCGAGACCAGCCTAAGCAAGAGTAAGCTGCTGTCTCTGCTAAAAAAATAGAAAGAAATTAGCTGAACAACTAAAAAATATGTATATATTAAAAAAAAAAAAATTAGCTGGGCATGGTGGCACATGCCTACTCGGAGGCTACTTGGGAGGCTGAGGCAGTGGGATTGCTTGAGCCCAGGACTCTGAGGTTGCCATGAGCTAGGCTGACGCCACGGCATTCTAGCCTGGGCAATAGAGTGTGACTCTGTCTTGACAAAAAAAAGAACAAAGAATGTTCAATCTCACTCACAATCAGAAAAATGCAAATTAAAAGGACAGAAATAAATAGGAATAGAGAGGAACTTCCTCAAGTTGACAAAGAACATCTATAAGAAAACTACAGTTAACATCATACTTAATGGTGAGAAACTAGAAGCTTTCTTTCTACCTAAGATTAGAAACAAGGCAAGGATGTCCCCTCTTACCACTACTTTTCAACATCATACTGGAAGTCCTAGATAATGCAATAAGACAAGAGGAAGAAATAGAAGGTATACAGATTGGAAGAAAAAAATAAAATTGTCTTTGTTTAAAGGTGATGTGACTGTCTAGGTAAAAATCTGAAAGAATGAATAAAAATCTTCTTGGAGCTAGTAAGTGACTACAGTAAGGTTACAGGATGCAAGGTTAATACAGAAGTCAATTGCTGTCCTCTATACTAGCATTGAACAGGTGAAATTTGAAATTAAAAACACAATGCCATTGATATTAGAACCCCCAAAATGAAATACATCAATGCTCTTTGCTTTACAAAAAAAAAATAAAAAGAAGAAAATGAAATACAGGCAGTCCCAGGTTATGGACCACTTGACTTACAGCATTCCATACTTACGAATGGGCTCCCAAGGCTCCCCATAAAGATAATAAATAATTAAATTAATAATTTGGGAACTAGTTTCTTCTGTGTATGTAAACAAATCCACGTGGTGCAAGCAGTTCGTTGGCACAGTATCATTACTCTAGTGGCTAGCCTCACAGATAGATACAGAAGCAGCTGAAATGTAAGAATACGAAGAATCAGATGATCCAGAGCTAAGAAAGTTTACGACAAAAGCTGAAGGCTTTCATCTCATTGAGGCATGATTTGCTAAGCTTCAGGAGCAATTTCCTAACACTGGGTGGTTTATAGAGGTTTACCATTTGGTTGGTGAGAACATCAGCTGCTACAAGGCTATTTATGATGAAAAAAAAGAAAAACCTGTGCAAACAACCGTAGATACTCTTTCATGAAACCAACTTCAGTGGTAAACTCCCCTCCTCCAGCAACAGAATCAAATCCTGATTCTCCACACCCACATCATCCTTTCCAGCCATTTTCCCATCACCATCTTCCAATTAATGTTAGTCTACCTTCTGCCTCAAAAATGCCCCTTCCAATAAGCAAGACACTGATACAACATTAGATGAGTGTTAACCTTTAATATTCTTTTTTTGAAATTTCTATCTACATTTTTTGTGTAAGTTTGTTTTTATGTTCTGTTTGGACTAAAAGAAAGAGCACAATAGTTTCTGTAACTTATTAGAGTACAGGAGTATTATTATTGCTACAGTATTAGTCTCTATTATTATTACCACATATGAGCCATTATAGTATTGTTGTTCCTCTTATTATTATCTTATATATGCTGTTCATTAGGGATCCAAGTTACGTTTAAATCCTACCTAAACATGTTTCATGAATGTATCTTGTATGTAACAGTGACTGCCTATATGTAGGTATAAATCTAACCAAATATGTCCATAATTTTTATAAGGATACTATAAAATTCTAATAAAAGCAATCAAAAAAGAACTAAATAAATGGAGAGATATTCCACATTCACAGTCAGGAAGACTCAGTACTGTCAAGAAGTGAGTTCTTCCCAACTTGATCTACAAATTCAGCACAATCCCAATCAAAATTCCAGCAATTTATTTTGTGGATATTGACATACTGATATTAATATGGAAAGGCAAAAGACTCAGAACATCCAACACAATATTGAAGGAGAAGAACAAATTTGGAGGATTAATGTTACTTGGGTTCAAGATTTACTATACTTAAAGCTATAAGGTCAAAGCTACAGTAATCGAGAAAAAGTGTAGTACTGATGAAAGAATAGACAAATAAATCAATGGAACAGAATAGAGAGCCCAAAAATACACACATACATTCACATGAATACAGTTACCAGATTTCTGGCAAAAGAATAAAGGCGATATAAAGCAGAAAAGATAGTCTTTTCAACAAACCTTGCTGGAATAACTGGATATCCACATGCGAAAAAAATGAATCTAGACACAGAACTTACACTCTTCACAAAAATTGACTCCAACTGGATCATATAATGGAAGAATGAATAAATAAAATGTGGTGTAGGCCGGGCGCGGTGGCTCAAGCCTGTAATCCTAGCTCTCTGGGAGGCCGAGGTGGGCGGATCGTTTGAGCTCAGGAGTTCGAGACCAGCCTGAGCAAGAGCGAGACCCCATCTCTACTATAAATAGAAGGAAATTAATTGGCCAACTAATATATATAGAAAAAATTAGCCGGGCATGGTGGCGCATGCCTGTAGTCCCAGCTACTCGGGAGGCTGAGGCAGCAGGATTGCTTGAGCCCAGGAGTTTGAGGTTGCTGTGAGCTAGGCTGACGCCATGGCACTCACTCTAGCCTGGGCAATAAAGTGAGACTCTGTCTCAAAAAAA
>VSMD01027094.1:0-10501 GCA_008750895.1 Mirza zaza | reverse complement strand
TTTTTTAGACAGAGTCTCACTTTATTGCCCAGGCTAGAGTGAGTGCCGTGGTATCAGCCTAGCTCACAGCAACCTCAAACTCCTGGGCTCAAGCAATCCTACTGCCTCAGCCTCCCAAGTAGCTGGGACTACAGGCATGCGCCACCATGCCCGGCTAATTTTTTTTTTCTATATATATTAGTTGGCCAATTAATTTCTTTCTATTTATAGTAGAGATGGGGTCTCGCTCTTGCTCAGGCTGGTCTCGAACTCCTGAGCTCAAAGGATCCGCCCACCTCGGCCTCCCAGAGAGCTAGGATTACAGGCGTGAGCCACCGCGCCCGGCCTTCTAGATACATTTCTAAAGGCAATTGCACCCCTGTTCTCTGAGAGATTTCAGTTTAGTGCACTGATTATTGTGGTATAAGAGGAGGGAAGGACGGGAATGGGATTGCCCACCAGCAGAGGAACCTGTGACATTCACTTCTGAGAAAATGACCTCGTATTTCTCCAGGGAATAAGTGTAGTTTGAAAAGCACAGTAAATATTGTAATTCAGTATATTTTCTTTCTTTTTTATTGGCCACATATTTATTTTGAAATTTTGAACAACATCAAAGGAAGTTTTGTTGGCAATTTTGTTTGGGCTTTGTTATTTCAAGAAGACATAGGCTAAAAATGGTGGATAAATTCTGATCAAGTGATAGGAAAACAGCTGTCCTTTCATGAGCATGTATTACCTTCCAGGTTCTGTGCTAGGTGTGAGATATATGCATATATCCATATATATATGGATATATCCATATATATATATATATATATATAGAGAGAGAGAGAGAGAGAGAGAGACTAATTTTATAAACAAACTTCAAGTAACTTGAGAAATCTGAGACCCAGAGGAGCTAAATAACTTATCAGAAAATCACTCGCGATTGTAAGCCTTATCATGAGGGACTCTGATGATGGGTCTCTGCTTCAGTGCTGGTGTGTTTTTATTGGTAGCAAGGCAGCCGCTCTAACGTAATTCCACGAAAGAATGTTTACACCTGAGGCACTAGAAGGATGTACAGTCTATATGTTCTATGCTCAAGAAGTAAACCTTACTAGAGAAAAAATATCATGAACCGCAAAATCGAAAGTAAACCATGAAATGGAGTAGAGAGAGTACTGTTAGAATACAAAAGAGTTTAAATCTGATTTAACTGGTTCACTCTGATCAGAAAATGTGTCACGGTCAAGAGAAGGCATCTAAGCAAAGGCTTGAAGAGTGGGGCGATGATTTTTCAGGGAGATGGAATGCGTATCTGTGTGGTTTGGTGGAGGGAAGGTTGAAGGAGGGTGGCCGGGGAGGGCTTGTGGAACACTTCAGGGAAGAGGAAAGACATGAACAATAGTACAGAGATAAGGTACAACTGAGTTTTACTAGAACATGAGGTATGGAACTGGAGGGAAAGACTGTGGAAAAGATATCACTGGACAGGAAAGAGGAAAGACACTCCTAATGGTACTATCTGAATTAAATATCAAACTAATGAAATTGGATTTCTTTCAGAAGAGCACAAGGAGACACTGAAGTTGTTTTTTTCCCCCCAATTTCCAAAGCTGTCTTGCCAGAGCTGAGATCATTGAGGGCCACACAGTTGCTCCAAATATTTTTGGCTTTGTTTACATGATCTTACAAAATAATATTGTTTTCTCCACACATGGCACCCACTGTCAACACAGTCATTTATTTCTGAGCTATAAGAAGACACTTGAGTTTCTAGTGGTGAGATATGACATTTTGATTCATTGTGAGGATTAGCAGGGTCTGTTGTGTGCTTTCTCTTAGGTGGTGCTGAGAGTATATCTAACCCTACTATGTTATCTGGACCCAAATATTTTTCTTCTCTACTTTCCACTGAGATGTGATGAAACTTGCCAATAGAGGTATAAAGATAACACCTATTTGATCAGAGTGGGAATTAGGTGCAAAGGATAACACCCAATTTACACATTTACAAGGGGGATTTAGGACTCTGTCTTATGTATACCGCTTTATTCCCCATATCCATGTGAGCCTCTGGCAGCTCACTAATCTCTCCACAAGCTCTAGGTATAAGGAACTTCATTAAAAATCACTTGAAAGCTTTTTTCCCCAAGCCTGACCACAACAGATCTGTGTGAAACCAACTAAACAACTTAATAAAGTTCACTGTTTGAGAAGTGATGGATTAATTCTTTCTACAGTGTTTTATCATCCCAGAAAAAAAGAAATTCTTAAAAACAGCAAATGCCAATGAATGACTACTAAAGGTAAATGATCCTGAATTAATTCATCGAGAAGCCCATACAACGACAGAACACAGTTTAGGAAGAAAAGAAATGGTTTTCCAGGGACAACATATAATATCCTGGGGCCAATCTATTAGCCCCGGGTCATACAGAGTCATCATAGGCACTCACGAATATGCTCCACAACTGCAACCAAGATGGGAAAAGCCACTGTCCCCAGGATCCATCTTGACCCCAGAAATAACTAGCTGGAGGAGGTCAGAAACCAGCGCTCAGAAAAGGGCCATCACTTCTCCCCCCCCCCCTTCCCCCAGTATTGTGTGTGTTTCCCTTCTAGGGACTTTCTTTGGGAGTTCTGTTTGGTAGGAAAATAGGAAGTCATTAGAAATTCGTCAGTGAAAGATGGATTTCCTTTAGTTGCACACGCACGTGTTCTGTCTTCGTGCACCACGGAAGCACGTAGGCACTGGGAAGGCCTGTCAGTTACAGGGGAGAGACAGACAGGCAGACCAGAGAATGCTCATATAAAAGTAACAGTACATCAAGATTTCAATACGGAACCCAGAAATTAATTTATGGCAAGACTGATATGTTTCAGTAAAAGAACATGGGACAGTTCACCAAATGTGACCACAGTCTCTCAGCCTGGGAGACCTGGCTGGTGCCTCTGCAACCCTTCCTTCAAACAATGCATCCTTGTTCCCTGGCCTCCCAGCTGTGACAGGCATGATAAAAATGGAGATTGTTTTTATACTGTATGTGCTGTTTCTACACTGACAGCAGCATGGTTATTCGCCAAATAATCAGTGTATGTTGGCATTTTTATAAATAAAGTGCTTGGGTTTGACAGTAATCTGTGCAAGGAGGACTTGGAGGATGGACAAAAATGTCTTCTTTCCCATGCATAGGAAAAAGGCCTCCTTGGCTATTTTTCAGCACACTAAGATTTCTTATGACCAGAAGGCAGCCAGGAGCGCAGCCATGACATCAGCCCAGCCGAAGCCCTGCTCTCTCCAAGAGGACACAGGGAAGTATTTCTTTCCTCCATGGCTTGCAGGAATGTGTTCCTGGGGCTTCCTGAGTTATACAAGGAGGATTTTATTTCACTAGAGTAGAGGCATGGGGGTGGAGAGGTGGGAGTGTGGAACTAGCATTCAGCAAGCTCCCACAGTGTTCTGTGCTCACATATATCGCTTTGTTTCATCCTCACAATAACCCTGAGAGGTGGACATTACTGTCCCCAGTTTACTGATGAGGAAACCAAGCACACTCTGGTGTGGTAACAGAGGCAGTGCATAGCAACACGGCCCTGGAAGTTGTTAGAAGTCTGGGAATAGTCAGAGTATGAGAAAGGGAGATACACATTTCTCCTTTCAGAAAATCATCTTTGTGGGTGGAGGATTTCAAACACATATGCTCTGCTGTATTCTTTTATATCTGTCTTGTCAAAAACATTTTTTATAGATTTTGAAATATTTTTATAGACATCCCTCAAAATGTCATTTAGAAAAACTCTCTGGGTAGGAGGTAGATTTAATTATCAGTTGACAAAGGAGAAAACTGAGCTTCTGAGAGTTTAGGCCAAGTGCCAAGTCCCAGCTAATGAGTAGGAGAAAGGGTCTCAGTGCAGATCATCTGACTCTTCTTCCACTGGTGCAGTGTCTTCCATGTCACTCTGATTCTCTCTTATTGCTAAGCATGATAGTAACCCAGAACCGAAACTCTCCCACTCCCAGTGCAGGCAGAGGGTAAGAACGGGGCTGGGGCTCACGCCACTAACGCAGTTTGCCAGGAAGAACTTGTTCTGACAACCAAAAGATTCAACTGTGGGACTTTTTACTAAGGGTATTTCCACAGCTGCTTCTTCACCACTCCCCTCCGTTCTCTGCCAACTCCTTCATCTCAGCAAAACCAAGCCATACCTGGTACAAATAGAAGTTATCTTGCAAACTGTGGGTCTTACAATAACAGCTCTTCACACTACACACAACTCATATTTTCCAGACACCAGAGAATGAAATCCAGGATGACTGAAACCAAAGTGGAGAGTCTAACCTAGCATGGTTTTGAGAATCCTCATATGAATACTGACAAGTCTTCACCGAGGTTCAGAGCTACACAGAAGCACCCAAGGCAGTCGGTGCATCAGTGGACCATTCACAAAACAAGAGCACAGCTAATGGTCCGGTTAGTGTCATTTTTAGAGAATCGCTGGAATGTCTTTCTAGCAACCACTGAATCTGAATGAGATGGGTTTGGGGCCAGTAGGTTACTGTTCTGCTAGCCCAATTCCAAATGAATGTTTGTAAACTTTGGTCTCTGTGAGAGGATTCAGAAATACTGAACAAAGGCCATGATATAATGACTGAAAAAAAAAAGTCTACCCCTCACCACCACTTTTTAAGACACATTTAACAGTTCAATTCATCCCCTTTATAAAGGGTAAATTTAGCACTGTTGGATAGTTTAGAATAAATGTTCTGAAGGGTATGCGAAGCCCCAAGACATTTTACTTTAAAGCATTCTAACACCAACAAACCTCGATTCTGAACTTAGACACTGTTGAAGAAGATGGAAAATTGAGTTCAATACTAACTTGGTGTTTGATCCTTCAAGAACACTGAATGCACTGTATCAACTAACATATACAATCTTCTGACATCTGAGTGGTCTTTATTTCCTTTCTAGAAGTTGGCTGACAAAGTTGGCTGCTCCTTTTAGCTTTCCTTTAATAAAGGAAGTAAAATAACTTTGAATATTATTTATGATTGGGTCTAGGGGTGATAGTTGCCAGATGTGAGGTATTGCATGTAAATTATTAAAAGATAAAGATCCCTGAAGTTGCACTGATTTCTACAAAGCAGAAATAGAAACCAAAGTGTCAAAACAGACACTGCAGCTTGCATAGCATGTAACACTAAATTCAACCACCCCACGTGCCTGCCACTGAGCTGGGCAGTAGAGATGATGATATGAAAAAGATGAGCCAGGAGTGGTTCATAAGCAGCAGAGGACAGAGATGACACAGCACAAGAGGGGCCACAGCAGCAGTGAGTGCCGGCAGAGCTATGGAGCCCAGAGAAAGTAGACGGATTATTCTGCCTTGGAAAAAATGCTTGAGGAGGCCTCACAGTGGAGGAAACACGAAGTGGGGTTTGAAGGATGAATAAGATCTTGTTAGTGATCTGGGGAGGGGAGGCAAGAAGAGCCTTCTAGGCAGAAAACAACACAGGCAAACATTAGTAGAGAAAGAATAGATGCTTTCTGAATATTCAGAGAAACAAAAGATTATACCACCTGAACCTTTCCAGTATGTTATTTTGAAAAAGTATATTAATTTCAGATGTACAAACATTTTCCTTGTGTACGAGTAAATACTGTAATTGAAGTGACAGTGTAGACATGTAGAATTTATTATCTGAAAGAAAATCTAATCAATAGGTATTTCATTTCGAAAAGTTAATGAAATATTATGGATAGAGTGGCCTTTTAAGCTTTGGATTTTTAGATTCAGAGAAAGAGCTTAATTTTCAGTGACAAGGTCAGTACTAGTTGAATGGTCTCCTTTTGCTTCCCAGAGAAATGGCTGTTCTTTCATTCTGGAATTATTTATTAAAATCAGGCTTCAAGAATCAGAATCTATTTAAACTTTTTTTTGTATATCAGCAAGTTAAAAATCATGTTACCTTTGTTATTTCTACCACTTTTAAAGGGATATTAAAGTATTTATGTGAAATTCAATATTAGTTTCATAAATGTGTTTGAATGTGTGACAAAATTCTCTCTTTTCAGTTCATGTTAATTAATATTCAATGCAATAAGTACACATGTATTTAATACTATTATCACTAAGGAAGGGCAGAGGGTTCAAGTCATTGTAAAGGACAATGTGGGTATATTTTATCTCCTGCTGATTAGCAAAATTAGATGAGCTTCTGGAAGATTATTTGAAAGCAAAGGTTTGCCAAGCCTACTTTCAATAAACAGTTTTTATGCTCCCAATAGCCTAAGGCTCAACTCTTAGATGACAAAAATAAATCTTTTGGTACATCCATCATGGTTAGATTAGTAAGCCAATTCCAAGGTCAACTATAGGATCACATACAAAAGGCATGCCAAATAGCCACATATGCAAAATCATAGACATCAGCTCATCTGAAAAAAATGCTCTACCTTGCAAAAAAATCATTTAGTTGTTTGCATTTATGCTAATGTGCTGATGGAGCTTAATTTGGGGACATAATAAAAATTGTGTATCTTTTTGCCAAATGGATGATATCCTCTCATAGAAGTAAAAAGATCTTAATAGCATAAAAACATTGACCTGTCTTTTTGCCAAGATTCAGGTCAGGAAATAGATTGCATACATCTTAGGCAATGTATATAATGCAATAGACATTATATGCACACTTTATCATTACTGAGGCAGTCCCTCTTTCAAAAGGATGTCTTTGTTAAATAAATGTGTCCTTACAATTGCCTTTGAGAAGTAGACATCTGCTGATCTTATAACACTCTACACATTCTTTGAAGCCCTTGAAATACCTCACTTCAAAAGCATGTCCTATTTTAATTATATCATCCTGGTACATGAGAGATAAGGTGATTTCTCTACTTCCTGAATCAAAAGGAACAGCAAGATTAGACAGAAACAGCACATCGACTATCATTTTAGCTGTCTAAAGATTACAACATGTGAACATTTTGTGTCCATGCTACACCCTCTTTTCAGTGTCTATAATAAAGTTTCTGCACTTTGTTTGACCTGACTGAACTTTGTCACACTGCCTGCTCACCACCCCTGATGAAGCAAGCCACTAAATCTTACCAACTATCTCTTTGTTGTCTCTTGTATGTTCCCAGCCCCTCCTTCCAATCTCACCAAGCCAGTTAAGTTGCACTTTTCACCTTCTCCATTGACATAAAATGAAGTAACTGCATTTATTTGAATATTGACTGCACATTTTGTCAACATCTCAAATTTTATAAGTCAACTAGATCGTGTTTCAAGGCAAAGTCCTAAAATTTCATAGCTCACCTCTATTTGCCTGCTCAGTGCAAAGTAACGCAATGAAAACCCCAGAACTCTACAGAAAGTTTGTTTAGTCTTGTCATCATATAACTGAACTAAATTATTCACCACCATGTAAGTGTTTTAAAACATTCTATTGTGGAAAAGGAAGCTATTAGTTTGTTAAAATATACTTAAATTTGATAGACATTTAACCAATGTCTGTGAAAGTAGAGTGTGTGTAAGAATTAAAATTATTAGAGTGCTGAATGCAGCATGTATTCAGTGTTGTAGAGAAACCTGATGTGACAGCTATGAGGTGGTGCCCACCTATTAAAATGTTAGGACTAAGGGACTTAGTTCAATTGTAGTGGAAAACAAGGTCAATCTCCTGTTCATCATCTGGGCAGTAGAGAATCATATTCTCTGATGCCTGGAGCCATGATCACTTGAGTTTTTAAAATATTTCATGGAATATATTATCTAACCCTGTTAATATAAAATGCTGGACTTGAGGCCATTTACATCTTAGTATCTGACTTTAGTAAAAGACCCCTTACTGTTGGAAATACTGTACCGAACCTATTGGTGGATACTGTTAATCCCTTAACTAATATCCTAAAGTTTACACAGAATCCTCTCTGGCTGCTCTACCCATTCCCAGGTGAAGAAATGTTATTTAACATCAATGTGATAACGTATTGATGAGTATGCACATAGGTTCTCTTTTAAGAAACATGGGCATTTAATTTTATAGGTTTGAGAAACCTGAATATTTTTTAAAATTAGAGATTCAGCTTATCAGAATTTCTTTCATGAAAAAAGACAATGCTACCTTCTAATGATTTCAAACATACTTGAAGTCTGTCAGACAGCCCATAAATGATGCCGTATACCGTATTCAATTGCTGAGTTAGATTAAGATTAAAATTTTCCTATGATACTTCTATCTTGGAAGCTGTTTTGATCTGTTAACCCAAGGGTATATTTCAAAATACCTACAATATTTTTACCTGAAAATCCATAGAGAGAGTTTGGGCAAGCACCTCTTCGTGTGCAGGAGTAAATCATTTGTGCAACTTTTTCTAGGGTGCTAAGAGGACACTTTAATTCTGGGGAGCTACTGGAAGTCCACCAAATTAAACCAACTAAGCTCTCTCTCTCCAGTTTATATTTGGCCTCATGACCCCGTTCTTATCCATAGTGAAGTTGGATGTTGTATCCTGCCCTACTCCAATATTCCTTTGTAAATCAATGGATGACTAAGAATTGTTCTATTGCAATATTTTTAAAGGGAAAAATAATTTTGAACTTTAATTCTATAAAATTCTGGATACAGGGGGAACTGTTTCAGTGCTACTACTCAACCATCCAATTAGCATTTTTTATTATGGACTATATGCCAGACAATGAGCATTTATAGATGAGTAAAAAAATGGTGTCTATCTGAAAGGAGCAATGGAGGAGGCAGAGAGTAAGCAAAAATTACCACACAGCTTGGCAAGTGCCATGATAGAAGTACTCACAAAGCTTTTCTGTGTGCTAGAAAAAGAAATATCTAAATTTATTTCAGAGGTCAAGAAGACCTCTTAAGGAGGGGATGGGTAAGTGGAATTTTTAAAGGTGATTAGGAATTAACTGGATAAAGAAGAGTGAAAGCCATTGCAATTAGAGGAAAAACACTGCTTGGAGCTCACATAACCATTATTTGAAAACAATATAATGACCCTAGTTCAAGTCTGTGACTGAGTTCACAGCAGAACTCCTAGAAATACATATCATTAAATATTTTCATAAGTCTATGCCTAAAAGACTAGATAAATAGACAACCTACAGAATGGGAGAAGATATTCACATGCTACACATCCAATAAAGGACTGACAACTAGAATCTATATAGAACTCAGGAAAACAGCAAGAAAAAATCAAAACCCCATCAAAAGACATGAACAGAAACTGTTCAAAAGAAGATAGACTAATGGCCAAAACACATATGAAAAAATGCTCAACATCTCTAATCATCAGGGAAATGCAAATCAAAACCACAATGAGATATCACTTAACCCCAATGAGAGTGGCCTTTATCAAAAAGTCCCCAAACAATAAATGTTAGTGTGGATGCAGAGAGATAGGAACACTCATACACTGCTGGTGGAACTGCAAATGATTACAATTTGTAATTTGTAATAGTTTGCAGTTTCTGTAGAAAGTAATATGGAGACACCTCAAAGAGCTACAAGTAGAACTACCATTTGATCCACATGCCCATTACTGGGCATCTACCCAAAAGAACAAAAGGCATTCTAAAAAAAGACATCTGCACTAGAATGTTAACTGACCAACACTTATGTGCACATATAGTAGTCACATTGATCGTGTGTTTGGCAGGTGGGAGTGGGGAGGAGGGGATGGGTATATACACACCTAATGAGTGCAGTGCACACCGTCTGGGGGATGGACGTGCTTGAAGCTCTGACTCAGGTGGGGCAAAGGAAATATATATAACCTAAACATTTGTACCCCCATGATATGCTGAAATAAAAAAAGATTTAAAAAAGAGTAAATAATAATCTTAATAAACTAATGATAGTTTATACTTATGATTATTACAACATCTGATTCTATGGAAATACACATGGACATCTGAAATGGTTGGGCAAAAATAAATTTTCTTTTGTATTTTTTTTAAAGTTCCAGAGCAATAAATATTTTTCTTCTTGATTTTGATTTTTTCAAAATAATAACAGAAATGTAATCTGTAGAAAATTAATTTCATTTTACTAAAATGAGTGACATTTTTTTTATTTTTTTATTTCAGCATATTATGGGGGTACAAATTTTAAGGTTTCAATAAATGCCCTTCCCCCCCTCCCCCTACAAGTCTGAGTTTCCAGCATGACCATCCCCCAGATGGTGCACATCTCACTCATTATGTATGTATATACCCGCCCTCCTCCCCCCTCCCCCCTGCCCAATACCCTATTACTGTAGTACCTATGTGTCCACTTAGGTGCTGCTCAGTTAATACCAGTTTGCTGGTGAATATATGTGGTGCTTGTTTTTCCATTCTTGGGATACTTCACTTAGTAGTATGGGTTCCAGCTCTAACCAGGAAAATATAAGATGTGCTATATCACCGTTGTTTCTTAGAGCTGAATAGTACTCCATGGTATACATATACCACATTATATTAATCCATTCTTGGATTGATGGGCACTTGGGCTGTTTCCACAGCCTTG
>VSMD01027087.1:0-20295 GCA_008750895.1 Mirza zaza | reverse complement strand
TGCTTCTTGGAGGTGGAGGTGGTCCACGTCTACCACTTTCAAATGATGGTTTGGTGGCTTGTTCCACTTTGATGGCTTTTCCATCTAAAGACTTTCCATTCATGTCTTGGGCTGCATCCTTAGCATCTGCTGGGCTTTCAAAGGTGACAAAAGCAAATCCTCTTGATTTGTTGGTTTCTCTGTCTTTCATTAAGAGTACTTCCACTATTCGTCCATATTTGCCAAATACCGCTTCAAGGGCTTTCTCATTTGTTTCTGTATTAAGCCCACCAATGAAGAGCTTTCCTGGGTGATCTGCTTCAACCATTTTTTCCCCGGTAAGTCTGGTCCCTTTCAGTTCCTCCAACCCTCTTGGCTCCTGCCTCTCCTCGGCTCCTCCCCCCAAGCCCAGGAGTTTGTGAGGTTGCTGTGAGCTAGGCTGACGGCTGACGCCATGGCACTCTAGCCCGGGCAACAGAATGAGACTCTATCTCAAAAAAAAAAAAAAAAAAAAAAAAAAAAAAAAAATATATATATATATATATATATGTATATGTATAAAAGGCAGGCATGTACCACCATGTCTGGCTAATCTTTTCTACTTTTGGTAGGGATGGGGTCTTGCTCTTCTTGCTCTTGCTCAGGCTGGTCTCCAACAGCTGAGCTCAAATGATCCACCCACCTTGGCCTCCCAAAGTGCTAGGATTACAAGTGTGAGCCACCACGCCCGGCCTACCATTAGTATTATTAAAAGGGGGAGAAAAATGGGGTACAATGAATATATATATTTGTACATTTCTGGAAGAATACTTAATAAGCTAATAACACTGGTTAGTCCCAAGGAGGGGAATCAGGGCTGATGACAGGTTTGGGTGGGACACTTTTTCCTGTATGTCCTTTGTACATTTTGTATTTTGAACCATGGGAATATATTACCTAATCAATAAATATATAAATATTTTATTAATTGTAAAGGACTATGTAGGTTAAGGTTGTATAATAATTATTTTTACAAATAACAATGATAAAAGCAAAGGGTCCTGAAAAGGGGAAAGGAGGTTCAAGTATCAAGTATTAATAGAGAAAAAGAGTTAAGCAAACCATGATACACACTCAGTTCTTTTATTGTTTCTTAAAATCCAAGACACCATCCTTTGTAAGACACAACTTTATATACAATTAAGAAAGAAAACATACAATTAAACTAACACTAAATGCTTTCTTTACACCTAAACTTTAATTTTTTTAAAATTTATTTTTATTTATTTATTTTTTAAAAGCCAGTCAAATTTAGCAGTGGGGGGTTGAATATCAACTTTAGTGACACTAATGTTAATAAGTCTGGACCAGCCTAAATTTTAATTTTATTTAAAAATTATTCTCAAGAACTCTTTTAGGCTTATTTAAACAAAGGTTTATGGGTTGTTTTTTTTTTTTATTTTTTTATTTTTTATTTATTTATTTTTTTTGAGACAGAGTCTCACTTTATTGCCCAGGCTAGAGTGAGTGCCGTGGCGTCAGCCTAGCTCACAGCAACCTCAAACTCCTGGGCTCAAGCAATCCTGCTGCCTCAGCCTCCCAAGTAGCTGGGACTACAGGCATGTGCCACCATGCCCGGCTAATTTTTTTTCTATATATCTTAGTTGGCCAATTAATTTCTTTCTATTTATAGTAGAGATGGGGTCTCGCTCTTGCTCAGGCTGGTCTCGAACTCCTGAGCGCAAACTGTTTTTTTTTTAAATCAAGTATCATTCACACATACAAAAAAATGAAAACCAGCCTTTCTGCCTGGGTACGCTCCTGAGGAAGCATCGTTAAAGTCTCTCTTCTCAATGCCTCATGTCTAAGTCAGTCTCCTAAAGAACTTACACAGCTGCAGAAGGTATTCATGGGATGGAGGCGGGGGTTAAACTTTGAAACTATGACAGATGAGAGTCTGAGGAGCCATTTTGAGCAACTCAGAACACTCATGGACTGTGCGGTAATGAGAGATCCAAACACCAAGTGCTCCAGGGGTTTGAGGTTCGTCACTGTGGAGGAGGTGGATGCAGCAATGAATGCATGCCACACAAGGTGGATGGAAGAGTTGGGGAACCAAAGAGAGCCGTCTCCAGAGAAGATTCTCAAAGACTAGGTGCTCACTTAACTGTGAAAAAGATTTTTGTTGGTGGCATTAAAGAAGATACTGAAGAATATCACCTAAGAGACTATTTTGAACAGCATGGGAAAAGTGCTTGAAATCATGACTGACAGAGGTAGTGGCAAGAAGAGGCGCTTTTCTTTTATAACCTTTGATGACCATGATTCTGTGGATAAGACTGTTACTCAAAAACACCATACTGTGATTGGCCACAACTGTGAAGTAAGAAAAGCCCTGTCGAAGCAAGAGATGGCTAGTGCTTCATCCAGCCAAAGAGGTCGAAGTAGTTCTGGAAACTTTGGTAGAGGTCATAAAGGTGGTTTTGGGAATGACAACTTTGGCCATGGAGGAAACTTCAGTGGTCGAAGTGGCTTTGGTGGCAGCCGTGGTGGTGGATATGGTGGCAGTGGAGACAGGTACAATGGATTCGGTAATGATGGAAGCAACTTTGGAGGTGATGGAAGCTAAAATGATTTTGGTAATTACAACAATCAGTCTTCCGATTTGGACCCATGAAGGGAGGAAATTTTGGAGGCAGAAGCTCTGGCCCCTGTGGTGGTGTAGGCCAATACTATGCCAAACCACGAAACCAAGGTGGCTATGGTGGTTTCAGTAGTAGCAGTAGCTATGGCAGTGGCAGAAGGTTTTAATTACTGCTGGGAAACAAAGCTTAGCAGAAGAGGAGAGCCAGACAAGTGGCAGGGAAGCTATAGGTTACAACAGATTTGTGAACTCAGCCAAGCACAGTGGTGGCAGGGGCTAGCTGCTATAAAGAAGACATGTTTTAGACAATACTCATGTGTATGGGCAAAAAATTCGAGGACTGTATTTGTGACTGATTGTGTAACAGGTTATTTTAGTTTCTGTTCTGTAGAAAGTGTAAAGTATTCCAATGAAGAGTTTTAATGTAGATTTTTGTTTTTTTGCACCTATGCTATTGATTGCTAAATGTAATAGTCTGATCATGATGCTGAATAAACGTGTCTTTTTTTTTTTTTTTTTGAGACAGAGTCTCACTTTGTTGCCCGGGCTAGAGTGCCATGGTGTCAGCCTAGCTCACAGCAACCTCAAACTCCTGGGCTCAAGTAATCCTTCTGCCTCAACCTCCTGAGTAGCTGGGACTACAGGCATATGCCACCATGCCCAGCTACTTTTTTCTATATATTTTTAGTTAGCCAATTGATTTGTTTCTATTTTTAGTAAAGATGGGGTCTTGCTCTTGCTCAGGCTGGTTTCGAACTCCTGACCTTGAGCGATCTACCCGCCTTGGCCTCCCAGAGTGCTAGGATCACAGGCGTGAGCCACCATTCCTGGCCTTTTTTTTTTTTAATGTGCTATGTAAACTTAGTCTACTTTGAAGCCATTTTGACAAACTTTCCCTTAAGTGTGAAGACAGAATTCCTTCAGGGTGATGCCAGCTTCTATTTGAACTTCATTTACAACCTGCTTGGGTGGAGAAGCTATTGTCTTCAGAAACCTTGGTGTAATTGAACTGACGGTTATTGTTGTGACCTGAAGTTCACCATTAAAAGGGGTCATCCAAGGAAAATCATGGAATTATTGGTTATAAAGATGACTGTTGGCATATTCTATGCAATATACCTAAATTGAATAATGGTACCAGATAAAATTATAGATAGGAATGAAGTTTGTGTATCAACCATTATCATGTGTAATCAATAAGTGATTTAATTCTTTTTTTAAAAAAGGAAAAACAAGTGAAATAAATAAATTGATTTTTTCAGGAATTCCTAAAACTTCCCATTCAGAGCCCTATTACACTGAGTAATTGATGTCCACACAATATCATCCTCTGTGCCTTCCAAAGCAATGGTGATGAAGTAATTCTTAGAGTCCTCCACTACTGTTTCTGGAGTTTTCTTTCAAGCCATTGATACTCATTCTACAAAATCCCGTGATATAATCTCATTGCACACATCCCAGCCTGAAAAAGTGACCTAGCCACACCAACTTGAGGGTAGGTGGTTCCCTACTTTCTTGCGCCTATGAAGCATTTGGTTACTTGACATGGAAATAGGAAATTGCAGTCCTTCCTCCAACAAATATTTGCTCCACCAATATGAAATTTACTCTCTATTGTTATTTCTGTGCCTATGTTCACAGATGCTTTTCTTTTCAGTGCTAAATCACAGAATGTTTTTGAAGATTTTTTTTACTTTTTTTTGAAGGGGTGGGGGTTTGTGAGGAGGAGTGTTCAGTTGTCTTGGTTTTTTTTGTTGTTGTTGAGACAGAGTCTCCCTTTGTCGCCCTGGGCAGAGTGCAGTGGCATCACTGTAGTTCACTGCAACATCCAATTCCTGGGCTCTAAGCAATCTTTTTGCCTCAGCCTCCAGCGTAGCTGGGACCACAGGTATGCACCACAATGCCTGGCTAGATTTTTTTTCTTTTCTTTTTTTGGTAGAGATCGGGTCTTACTCTTGCTCAGGCTAGTCTCCTTTGTATGAAGACTACAAATTTTGGAAAACTTTTGTAAAATTTTGTATTGAATATTTTGTAAATAAAGGTACATTTTCCACTTGACCAGCCTTAAAAAAAAAAAGGTACATTTAGGTACAATTTCCCTTATTCTCTACATATGTCAACTTTTGGGACACCTTGTAGTAGTACCAACAATTTGTTTACCTCAATATGAACTGCCATGACCCAGTTCACACATATAACAACAACTAAGTGACAACTGCTGCCTGACAGTGATTGTAAGAAGCATCCCAATTTCAGAGAAGTGAAAATCTGAAAACATACTCATCTTCAAGTAGATGAAATACATTATTAGCTATATTTTCCTGATTTTCCAAGTCCTGTCTAAAGAGCAATTACTACATTTATAATCAGAAGTTAATTTTTTTTGAAAAACTAAATCAAGTATTATGCAATCATTGAAAATTATAGTTTCTAAAGACTACAGAATAATAGGAGAAAATGCCATGATACAACATTAAGGGAAAAGAGGGGAGGGGAGGCAGAGTATAAAATTTGATGTAACTACATTACTACAATAATCAGAAACACATGCATATTAGACACGGAAATGAAATTCACCAAATGTTAACCATAATTACATGATAGGGCTATAAATGACTTTAAAACTGCCTTTTTTGGTATTTCCCAAATTTTCTTTAAAGTATATGTGTTGCAAAATATATGTATTAAATATGTATCAAATAGCAAATAATAATTAACATAAATATAAATGAAATGCTACCACATAAAACCCTGTCCCTACTAAGAACCTTTAGAAATGTTACATTAACATATGTTCAGATTTTTAAAATGTGTATTCTGGCTTAAAGGAAATATTTGATCAACAAAGTGAAAAGTTCATCTAAAAACAATCAACTCCTTTGAAAAATTTTTAAGAAAAGGGATGAAGTTGGTTGGCAAGGGCTGTAGGTTAGAAGCTGAGGGGGTAGCTAGTAGCTGCCATACCCCTGGCTCAGCCCAGTATACTGCTGGCTACCTGCTCAGCACCCACCCCACTTCCTCCTTTCTGAAGAACTATTCAGTTACAAAATTTGCAGGGCCCTGTGCAAAATTAGTTCAATAAGAATTTCATGATAGTGACAGCAAAACATAAAACCAACGGTGGGGCCCTTCTAAGCATGAGGCCCTGTGAGAGTGAATGTGCCACACACCCATGAAGCCAGCCTTGGTTTCTTTTCCTCCTTGATTCCTATCAAGGACAGTTCTCCCTGGCCTCATGACTTCAATTACCTTGGATCTCTAGTTACCACCTCATCCTCAAGGTCCAAACTTGTTTCTCCGAGTCCTTCCTTTTATAAATCTTATCAGCCTACACAGGTAGGTTCAAACCTACACTCCTTACTTCCCTACTCTGCTCCCTGCCTTCAAAACTTCTAACTCCCACCCTAGAAAATGACACCATCATCCAGACAGTAACCCACCTTGTGAACCTCCTTGTCTAACTTTCACCACTTCCTCTCCTTAAGTCCTGTCAATTCCACCGCCACCATGTGGTCTAAGCACTGCTCTGGCCTGCTATCCATTCCGTAGTCATTAACTTGGGCAAAGCCTTTGCTGGACTTTCACAATAGTCTCTACTGTCCCTCTGCCCCACTTTAGTCAGAAGGATCTTTTTATAACATATACCTCAGCATGTCATTCACCTGCTTCAAAGTCCCAGGATGATAGATGACCCCTTTTAGAGAATAATTTGTCAAAATTCTCTCTCTTTTGGATGCCTACTTATATAAAAAATGAGTCATACTCTCAGAGATGCTGTAATTCCACCTCTAACAAAACTAATCATTTGAATTAAGGAAAAGGCTCATTGTACAATGATGTTCATCACAGCACATACATAATGGAGAATTTGGAATAACAATGGGAGTTAACTCATATCCAATGCTTAGTATATGCTAAGCATGTGCTAAACATGAATCACCTCATTTAATTCTCAAAACAATTCTGTAAACAAGTAGGACAGGGAGGCTAGGAGTAATTAAGTGCCCAGCCTGAGGTCCCATTGTCTGACACCCAACTCCATTCTTTCAATCATGACAGGTAATGACTAACTAAGTTATTTATCACATACTTGTGAAAAGCTAATCTTAAAAATTAGAGTTATAAATACTATCCACAAAAGAAAATGGTTAGGTTTAATGTTATGTGAAAAAATGGGATACAAAATACAGTATAATATTTTTTTAAGTATGGGAAAAAGACTGGAAGTAGATATACTAAAATATTAACGAACAGTGAGGTGGTAGAATTAGAAATACTTTTTCTTCTCCTGCTGTTGTGCATTTCCCAAATTCTAGTTAATACATTAAGCCTCCATAAAGACTCCCTGTTACCCGCAGGATAAAACCCAGTTATTCCAGCACTGTCCTTAAGGGCTATACCAGTCCCGAACCCACCACCCCGCCCCACGGCCCCAAGCCGAGCCTCGTGGACTCCCTGTTGCCACGAAGGCCCTTTTCCCTTTTCTGCACCTGCGGAATTCCTATTCAACCCTTAAGACCCAGCTCCATCCTCAACCCCTCTGAGTAGCCGTTCTTGAACCCCCACAAGAGCCGACCGTCTTCCTCTGGGAAGTCCGCAGAGAGCCGGTCGCCCAGGAGCCTGCAGGTGACCTCCCCGCGGCCCCGCCCACGTGACGCACTCTACGTGACCCCGGCCCCGCCCCGCGCTCGCGCAGCTCCTTTCTCAGGTTGCGCCGGCGGCGGTACCGCCTTCCTTCCAAGCCGTGTCCGCCGCACTTTGTTCGCCGTTCACTTCACGCCATCGGCGCCCCGCCCGCGCCTCGACGCTTCTGACGCTCAAAGACTTGGAAGGTGCGAGAGGTGCGAGAGTGCTTACCTTCTGGATCCGCTTCAGCGCCATCCTACCCCCGCTGCCGGGGACCGGACAGCCCGGTCAGGGCTGCCTGAGGCGGCCCGGTGCCGGGTCGGCTGCCGCCGCGCTGCACGCCGGGAACCGCCGCCTGCGCGTGCGCGCCGCGGGGGACTGTGGGGCCGTCGTTGTCGCTTGCCGAGCGTCACGGTGTGGCCGAGGCGGGGGGCCCCGGTGTCCTGCCTCGGGTCGCTTACGCTGGCCGCCCGCATCTGGTCCTGCGGCTTCGACCTCTCGTTAGCGAGGGCCTGGAGAGGCCCGCGGAGAGAAGGGCCTGGTTGGTTCCACAGTGACCCGCTGAGCACCTGCAAGGTGCCACAGGCAATGCTTCTTGTCCCCACCTTCTGGACACCTTCCCAGGTTGTCACATAACTCATGAGAGTAGTGGTTTTCAACTCTGTAAGTATACATACACTTTTGTGCATTATGGTAGGATGTGTTACAGCTATTTCTATTTAGACGTATGTACATACACACATAACCATATGCAGTTATGGAGATCTGCATGTTTAATAGTACTTCAGGTGATTTTGATGCACTGCCAAGGTTGAAAACCACGGCCTTAAACCTTATGTATCCCAAACAATTCTCTGTCTCCTTCCCCTTTTCCCAAGACCCAGTAGGGAGTTTTTCAAAATGGGTTATGAACAAATTAGTGTGTTATGAAATTAGTTTAATGGGTTGCAACCAACATTTTAAAAAAGTGAAATAGAAAAAAATGTGTATCAGCGCATTTCACATAGGAAAGGTAGGAATTGCAAAAGCTTCGTTGGTGTGTGTTTGTAGATGGTATTTATTCTCCAGACTGAAACATGAGCGTGTCGGGTTGCTAACAATTACTCTGGGACCAAAGATGTAATCTGGGATTGTTTCTGGCCTTCCAGGACACATATATATTTGTACTCAGTCAGGATATAAAATGTATTACAGACATTCTGATGGTTTCCCAGCCATGCCCTGGCTTCTGTTCTCCCATTCTCCCAATGTGTTCTCCACACAACTTCACAGACTCTCTCTGAAATGTGAATCTTGCCATGCTGGGTCTTTGCTCAGAACTTTTTACAAAAGCCTATGACCTATAGGGTTACGTTAGCTGTCATAGAAGGCCTTTAAAAATCCAGTATCCTCCATCTTTACCTCTTCCTCCCCAACCTCCAGCCCAGCTGACTATCCAGGGTTTCCATCAGTGCACCATCTGCATGCCTTTACTCTTGCCTGTCTTCTGTCTGGAAACTCCCTCTTTTTTCCCCTTAAAGCAGAGCAATCACTAACTTTCCAAAGCCAGCTCAAGCATCACCCCATGAATGGCCCAAATCAGGCACCTTCCCTTGGTGTCACATCTTTATAACACAAATTCTTGTTAGTCCATGGGTCATCCATCTTCCCACAATGTTTACGTGGCCCTCCCTCCCCGTAAAGCAAGGTGATCCCATACTTTTGTAAATGTTTATATATTTGTGTAAGAATACAAACCTCAGTGATAATGATGGTTATCTTTGGATGGTAGGTTTACTAATGATATTAATTTCTAAAATTTCTGCAGAGAATTTCCATCATTTTAGCCTTAAAAAGGAAGGAAATTCTGACATATTCTACAATGTGGATGAACCTTGAGGACATTAAGCTAAGTAAAATAAGCCAGTCACAAAAGACAAACACTGTATGATTCCACTTATATGAAATTCTTTTATTTTTATTTTTCTCGCTGTGTTGCCTGGGCTAGAGTGCTATGGCATCAGCCTAGCTCACAGCAACCTTAAACTCCTGGGCTCAAGCAATCCTCCTGCCTCAGCCTCCTGAGTAGCTGGGGCTATAGACGTGTGCCAGAATGCCTGGCTAGTTTTTTCTATTTTTGGTAGAGACTGGGTCTCCCTCTTGCTCAGGCGGGTGTCAATCTCCTAAGCTCAAGCAATCCTCCCACTTCAGCCTCCCAGAGTGCCAGGATGACAGGTGTGAGCCATCACGCCCAGCCATGAGATTCTTGCAGTAGTCAAAATCATAGAGACAGGCCAGGCTCGATGTCAGTCAGGCCTGTAATCTTAGTACTTTGGGAGGCCCAGGTGGGAATATTGGTTGAAGCCAGGAGTTTTAGACCAGCCTGGAAAACAGCATCTCTAAGAAGTAAGGAAAAAGATATGTATGGTGGCACACACGTGTAGTCCCAACTACCTGGGAGGCTGAGGCAGGAAGATGGCTTGAGCCTGGGAGTTTGAGGCTACAGTGAACTATGATCGTGCCACTGTACTCTAGTCTGGGTCACAGACCAAGACCTGTCTCTTAAAAGAAAATCATAGAGACAGAAAGCAGAATGGTGTTGCCAGGAGCTGGGTGGAGGAGGAATGTGGAATTATTATTTAGTTGGTACAGAGTTTTGGTTTTGCAAGATGGAGAGAGTGCTAGAGATGGATTGTGGTAAGGTTTGAACAACAATATGAGTGTAATTAATACCACTGAACTGTACACTTTAAATTGGTAAATCATGTGTATTTTACCTCAATAGAAAAAAATGACAAAGTAATTTAGTCCATAAACATCTTCTCCTCTGATAACATTTGCTAATCATAGCCAATTTAAAGTTTCATTTGCACAACACAGGATATAGTTGCTTTAAAAGAAAGAAAAGAGTTTCATTTGATAGCCTTGTAATTGGCTCAAAAATCAAAATCCAGAACTTGTACAAAATCCAAGACTTATACTAGAGTCTAAATACATTTGGATCCTATGGCCTTAGAGTAACTAGGAACCTGAGGTAACTTCTAATTTTCAGCCCAGTTTTATCTTGCTCAATTGTCTGGGGAACCTCAAGCCTTGAATTTGGTTGCGATAATCCTAGATTGCTGATATTGCAGGTGCTTCACAGAAAAAAACAAAGATCCTCTGTGAAGGAAGGTATCTTCATCCAAGGCCTCAAATTATTCCTCCAAATAATTTTTCAAGTATAATAACCAGCATTATTGTAAGGACCAGGAAAAACAAAAGGCATTGGAAACAGACATACAAAGACTTCAGGCTGGGCGCGGTGGCTCACACCTGTAATCCTAGCACTCTGGGAGGCTGACGTGGGCGGATTGCTTGAGGTCAGGAGTTCGAAACCAGCCTGAGCAAGAGCAAGATCCCGTTGCTACTAAAAATAGAAACAAATTAATTGGTCAACTAAAAATATATAGAAAAAATTAGCAGCACATGGTGGCGCATGCCTGTAGTCCCAGCTACTTGGGAGGCTGAGGCTGAAGGATTGCTTGATCCCAGGAGTTTGAGGTTGCTGTGAGCTAGGTTGACGCCACGGCACTCACTCTAGCCTGGGCAACAAAGTGAGACTCTGTCTCAAAAAAAAAAAAAAAAAAGATAGAATATTACATTGAGATAATACTGATCATCCTTGAATGCTTAGGAAAGACCTACTTGGTCATGATGTGTTATTCTTATAGTACATTGCTACATTTCACTTAGGATATTTGCATTTAAGCTCACGAGACTGGTTCACAGTTTTCATTGATTGTACTACTTTTGCCTGATTTCAGAATTAGAGAATAGTGCTTTAGTCTGAATGTGTCTCCCAAAATTCATGTGTTAGAAAAAATCCCCAATGCAACAGTGTTGGGAGCTGGGCCTAATGGGAGATGTTTAGTTCATGGGTTCTGCCTTCATGAATGGATTGATGCCACTATAAAAGGGCTTGTGGGAGTGGCTTCATTCTTTTTTGCTGTTCTGCCATGTGAGGACACAGCATAATCTATTTTGCCATTTTGCCCTCTGCCATGTGAGGATGCAGCAAGAAGGTCCTCACCAGACACGAGATGCTGGGAACTTGATCTTGGACTTCCCAGCCTCGAGAACTGTGAGAAATAAAGTTCAATTGTTTATAAATTATGCAGCCGGTGGTATTATAGCAGCACAAATGGACTAAGACACATGCCATCAGAGAGTAATTGGGAAGATTTCCATTATTTTTTCCTGTTCCATCGTCTTTCTTTGTTCATATAATGTAAGTGAATGCTCTCACAATAAAGTTAAGATGTAGTAAAAATTCTCTTCTAAAGTGTTGGCTGGGCGTGGTGGCTCACCCCTGCAATCCTAGCACTCTGGGAGGCCGAGGCGGGCGGTTTGCTCGAGGTCAGGAGTTCGAAACCATCCTGAGCAAGAGTGAGACCCCATCTCTACTATAAATAGAAATTAATTGGCCAACTAATATATATAGAAAAAATTATCTGGGCATGGTGGCACATGCCTGTAGTCCCAGCTACTTGGGAACCTTGAGGCAGCAGGATTGCTTGAGCCCAGGAGATTGAGGTTGCTATGAGCTAGGCTGACGACTCGGCACTCACTCTAGCCTGGGCAACAAAGTGAGACTCTGTCTCAAAAAAAAAAAAAAAAAAAAGTGTTGAGCTGGCAAAATTTTTAGTATTTTCAAATTATTCTATGGTCATTGGTCTATTTAGTTCTCTTTTTTTCAAACAATTTTGTTTATTTTTTAAATTTTTTTTGTTTTTCTCAGCATGATCAGTTAAGAACAATGTTGTTAATTTGTGTTGCCCTAAAAATAATCCATTTTTTTCCCCTTTGTCACCTGGGCTAGAGTGCTGTAGTGTCAGCCTAGCTCACAGCAACCTCAGACTCCTGGGCTCAAGTGATCCTCCTGCCTCAGCCTCCCGAGTAGCTGGGACTACAGGCACATGCTAGGACTCCTGGCTAATTTTTCTATTTTTAGTAGAGACGGGGTCTCACTGTTGCTCAGTTTGTTTTCAAACTCCTGACCTCAAGTGATCCTCCTGCCTCGGCCTCCCAGAGTGCTAGGATTACAGGTGTGAGCCACCGTGCCCAACCTGTTTTTTTTTTTTTTTTTTTTTTTTTNCTTTATTACCCAGGCTAGAGTGAGTGCCGTGGCATCAGCCTAGCTCACAGCAACCTCAAACTCCTGGGCTCAAGCAATCCTGCTGCCTCAGCCTCCCAAGTAGCTGGGACTACAGGCATGTGCCACCATGCCCGGCTAATTTTTTCTATATATATATTAGTTGGCCAATTAATTTCTTTCTATTTATAGTAGAGATGAGGTCTCGCTCTTGCTCAGGCTGGTCTCGAACTCCTGAGCTCAAACGATCCGCCCACCTCGGCCTCCCAGAGAGCTAGGATTACAGGCTTGAGCCACCGCGCCCGGCCTCCAACCTGTTTTTTATATGTGTTGAGATAAAATTTAAAACATTGGTAGTTTATAGTTTTTTATCTCCTCCCTATGTAGTTATGTGCCTAGTTAGAGGTTGTAATTTTTATCAATATGGTATATTCCTCTTAGCCCTCTTAATGCTTTTCACCTTAAGTAATATTCCTACTTTTTTGGTGGTGGTGATGTTAACATTTGCCTATATTATATTTTTCTAAACCTTTATTTCTTTATTTTCAAATTCTTATGTCAGTTCTTTTGAGCTATGTCTGAATAATATTATGTTGTTTATATATGCCACATTGTGTTTATTCATTATTCATTCATTAGATATTTGGTTTGATGTGATAGCATATTTGTATGCTTGTAATTATTATTCATGTTTCAATTTATAACTATCATCTTATTTTTTACTTTTTTTTTTTAAGAGATAAGGTCTCTCTGTGTTGCCCAGGGTATAGTATAGTGGCTATTCACAGGTATGATCATAGTGAACTATAGCCTAGAACTCCTGGGCTCAAGCTATACTTCTGCTTCAGCCTCCTGATTAGCTGGCAGCCCAGGCATACACCACGGTGCCTGGCTCATGATTATAATTACTGTATGTTTCAATTTATAACTATCATTTTGTGTTTTTTATTGTACCACCTGTTTTATGTTAATTTTTCTCTTTTCTTGCCTGCGAGGTCAGGAGTTCGAAACTAGCCTGAGCAAGAGCGAGACCCTGTCTCTACTGTAAATAGAAAGAAATTAATTGACCAACTAATATATATAGAAAAAAATTAGCCAGGCATGGTGGCGCATGCCTGTAGTCCCAGCTACTCGGGAGGCTGAGGCAACAGGATTGCTTGAGCCCAGGAGTTTGAGGTTGCTGTGAGCTAAGCTAGGCTGACGCCATGGCACTCACTCTAGCCTAGGCAACAAAGCGAGACTCTCTCTCAAAAAAAAAAAAAAATCAATTGATCAAAGATAATTTTATTTCTGGACACTCAATTCTGTTCCAATGGTATATATGGTATGTGTGTATATGACATACTGTTTTGATTACCGTAGCTTTGAATTAAATTTTTTTTTTCTTTGAGACAGTGTTGCTCTGTTGTCCACGCTAGAGTACCGTGGTGTCAGCCTTGCTTACAGCAACCTCAAACTCCTCGGCTCAAGCAATTCTCCTGCCACGGCCTCCCAAATACTTGGGCTAAAGGCACACACCACCACGCCTGGCTAATTTTTTCGATTTTTAGTAGACATGGGGTCTCAGTCTTGCTAAGGCTGGTCTTGAAAAGCAATCCTCCTGCCTCGGCATCCCAGAGTGCTAGGATTATAGGCATGAGCCACCTCGCCTGGCCTGTATTAAATTTTGAAATTGGGAAATGCAGGTCCTTTAACTTTGTTCTTCTTGTCCAGATTGTTTTGGTGCTAGATGTGGTGGCTCATGCCTGTAATCCCAGTACTTTGGTAGGCTGAGGTGGGAGGATCGCTTGAGGCCAGGAGTTTGAGATCAGCCTGGGCAACATGGTTGGATCCCACCTCTACAGGAAAGTTTTTTTTTCTTTCTTTTTTTCCCCAAGCTATTAGAACTACAGGAAAACTTTTTAAAATATTCCTTGTTAGTACAGTAGTAAAGAGAAATGTAATTAAAGAAATTGAAAAATGTTTTAAACAGAAAATAATAAAAATATTAGCTGGGCATGGTGGCATGCAGCTGTAGTCCTAACTACTTGGGAGGCTGAGGTGGGAGGATCACTTGAGCCCAGAAATTTGAGGCTTCAGTGAGCTATGATTGGACCACTACACCCCAGTCTAGGTGACAGAGTGAGACCCTGTCTCTTTTTTTTCTTTTCTTTCCTTTTTTTTTTTTTTTATTTCGGCATATTATGGGGGTACAGATTTTAAGGTTTCAGTAAATGCCCATTTCCCCCTCCCCCCACAAGTCTGAGTCTCCAGCATGACCATCCCCCAGATGGTGCACATCTCACTCATTATGTATGTATATACCCGCCCCCCTCCCCTTTTCTTTCCTTTTTTACCTCACATGAGATGACAGCTGAAGACCCTGTCTCTTAAAAAAAAAACACAACATTGCTTTGGGGATTTGGGGCTCTTTATAATTCCATATGAATCTGAAGCTTTTCTCTTTCTGCAAAAAAGGGTATTGTAAGTTTGATAGAGATTATGTTGAACGTGTAGATTGCTTTGGGCAGTATTGATATCTTAATGATATTAAGTCTTCTATCCCATACTCACAGTATGTCTTTCCATTCATTTAGGTCTTTTTAATTTCTTTCAGCAATGTTTTATAGTTTTCAGTATATGTGTCTTTAATCTCCTTATATAAATTTATTCCTAGGTATTTTATTCTTTTAGATGCTATGGAATTTCTTTTTTAATATCCTTTTCTAATAATTCTTTACAGATGTGTAAAAAACAACTTAATTTTTTTTTTGGTGATGTACCCTACAACATTGGTGAATTTATTAGCTCTAGTAGCTTTCTTGTGGATTCTTTAGGATTTTCTACATATAGGATCATGTCATCTGCAAATAGAGTTTTATATAGGTCATTAAATATGAAATGCCCAATTTTGAATCAAAAGTATAGTATATTATATCTTAAACAAGAAGCAGTACAATTAATCAAAGTATGTATCTAAACTGTCGACACAGTTTTGGCATCTTAACGGTTGCTTGTTAATGCCAGCAGCAAAGACACCTGGAGAGCAAGTGGTGATGAAATCGAGAAAGGTGCTTTCCACAGCTTGTTGAGAATTGAGTATTTTTCCTGCGAAGAAGTGGTCCAAAGCCTGGAAGAAATGGTAGTCAGTTGGTGCAAGGTCTGGTGAATATGGTGGATGACAGAGAGTTTCTAAGTCCAGTTGCTGTAGTTTGAGCAGCATTGTTTGTGTGACATGTGGTTGAGTGTTGTCTTGCAAGACTATTAGGCTGTTTCTACTGACCAGTCTTGGCTGCTTAATCACAAGCATCCTGATCATTTCATCCAATTGACTGCAGTAGACATCCACTGTAATCCAGGCATCCTCAAACTATGGCCCGCAGGCCACATGCGGGTGTTTTTGCCTGTTTGTTTTTTTACTTCAAAATAAGACATGTGCAGTGTGCATAGGAATTAGTTCATAGTTTTTTTTTTAACTATCGTCCAGCCCTCCAACAGTCTGAGGGACAGTGAACTGGCCCCCTGTTTAAAAAGTTTGAGGACCCCTGACTGTAATCAATTGACCAGGTTGCATGAAGCTATAGTGAATAATGCCAGCCCTAGACTACCAAACAGACACCATTAGCTTTTTTTGATGAATATTTGGTTTTAGACTGTGTTTCAGTACTTCATCTTTATCTAACCATTGTGCTGAATGCTTGTGATGTCAAAAGAATCCATTTTTCATCACACATAACAATACGGTGTAGAAATGGTTCACCTTTATGTTGTGACAGTAAAGAAAGGCAAGCTTCGAGACAATTTCTCTTTTGACACTTGTTTAATTCATGTGGTACCCATCTATCCAGCTTCTTTACCTTGCCAATTTGTGAGTTTTGTTTTGTTTTTTGAAACAGCATCTCAGTCTGTTGCCCAGGCTAGAGTGCCCATGGCATCAGCCTAGCTCACAGCAACCTCAAACTCCTGGGCTCAAGCGATCCTCCTGCCTCAGCCTCCTGAGTAGCTGGGACTACAGGCACGTGACATGATGCCTGTCTAATTTTTCTGTTCTTAGTAGAGACAGGGTCTTGCTCTTCCTCAGTTTGGTCTCGAAATCCTGAGCTCAAGTGATCCTACCTTGTTGACTTATTTCAAATAGTCCAATATTGTGGGAATAGTAACGTCCAACCTTGCTGCTAATTCACGAGTAAGTTGAGATGGATTCGTTTCCAGTATAGCTTTCAGCTCATTATTATCCACTTTGGTCTCAGGTTGCCCACGTAGCTCATTTTCAAGATTAAAATCACCAGAATGGAACTTCTCAAACCGTTGAGGTACTGTGTGTTCATTAGCCAAATCCTTCCCAAACACTTCATTGATATTGCAAGCTGTCTGTGCTACATTGGTTCCATGAAGAAACTCATATTCGAAAATCACATTTTTGACTTATCCATGGTTTCACAAAAATTTCTCTAAAAAAAAAGTGAAAGATACTCACAAGCCAAAATGTGCGTTTGAAAGACTGAGGATCAGCTGAGCACGGTGGCTCACATCTGTAATCCTAGCACTCTGGGTGGCCGAGGTGGGAGGATCACTTGAGCTCAGGAGTTCGAGACCAGCCTTAGCAAGAATGCGACCCCCCATCTCTACTAAAAATAGAAAAAAATTAATTGGCCAACTAAAAATATATAGAAAAAATTAGCCGGGCATGGTGGTGCATGCCTGTAGTCCCAGCTACTTGGGAGGCTGAGGCAGCAGGATTGCTTGAGCCCAGGAGTTTGAGGTTGCTGTGAGCTAGGCTGATGCCATGGCACTCTAGCCCAGGCAACAGAGTGAGACTCTGTCTCCAAAAAAAAAAAAACAAAGTGTCAAAGTGAAATCTTAGAGATACTGGGAGGCCAAGGCGGGAGGATCGCTTGAGGTCAGGAGTTCGAGACCAGCCTGAGCAAGAGCAAGACCCAATCTCTACTAAAGAAATAGAAAGAAATTAGCTGGACAACTAAAAATACATAGAAAAAATTAGGCATGGTGGTGCATGCCTGTATTCCCAGCTACTTGGGAGGCTGAGGCAGGAGGATCCCTTGAGTCCAGGAGCTGGAGGTTGCTGTGAGCTGGGCTGACACCATGGCACTCTAATATCTGTGCAACAGAGTTAGACTCTGTCTCAAAAAAAAGAAAAAAGAAAAGAAAGAAAGAAATGTTAGAGATACCAACTGTCAAACTTAGTACTTAAGGAAGCTGGACATTTCATACTTAATAACCTAATACTTCTTCCATCCCAATTTCTAAGCCTTTTATCGTTTTTTGATTAACTTTTTTTTTTTTTGGAGATGGGGGTCTTGATATTTTTCCTAGGCTGGGCTCAAACTGTGATCCTCCTGCCTCAACCTCCTGAACAGGTGGGAATACAGGTGTGTACCACTGTTACTGCCTATTTTACTTTTATTGGTCTAATTGCTTTTGGTAGAATGTCCAGTACTATGTTGAATGGAAATGTCAAAAGCAGGCATCCTTTTCTTGTTCCTGATCTTAGGAGGAAAGCTTTTATTCTTTCACCATGGAATATGATGTTAATAATATGATGTGGGTTTTTCATAAATGCCCTTTATCATGTTTTGTAAGTTTTCTTTTATTACTAGTTTGTTGAATGTTTTTATCATGAAAGTATGTTGAATTTCATCAAGTGCTGTTCTGCAACAGTTGAAATAATCACGTGGCTTTTTTCCTTCATTTAATTAATGTGGTGTTTTACGTGTATTGATTTTTTTTTTTTTTATGTTGAACCACGCTGACATTCCTGGGATCAGTCCTGCTTGGTCATGGTCTGTAATACTTTTAATATGCTGTTGGATTCAGTTTGCTGGGTTTTTTTTTTTGAGGATTTTTTCAGTAGGGATATTGGTCAGTAGGTTTACTTTCTTGTAGTGTCTTTGCTTGGCTTTGGTGTCAAAGTAACAGAAACAAAGTTGTTTTTATTTGTTGTACTGTGTTCAAATATACATAACATAAAATTTATCATTCTAACCATCCTAACCCAAGTGTACAATTCAGTGGTACGGGTTGAGTATTCTTTTTTTTTTTTGAGACAGAGTCTCACTTTGTTGCCCAGGCTAGAGTGAGTGCCGTGGCGTCAGCCTAGCTCACAGCAACCTCAATCTCCTGGGCTCAAGCAATCCTGCTGCCTCAGCCTCCCAAGTAGCTGGGACTACAGGCATGCGCCACCATGCCCGGCTAATTTTTTCTATATATATTAGTTGGCCAATTAATTTCTTTCTATTTATAGTAGAGATGGGGTCTCGCTCTTGCTCAGGCTGGTCTCGAACTCCTGAGCTCAAACGATCCGCCCACCTCGGCCTCCCAGAGAGCTAGGATTACAGGCGTGAGCCACCGCGCCCGGCCTCGGGTTGAATATTCTTAATCCAAACATTTGAAATCTGAAATGTTCCAAAAACTGAAACTTTCTGAGCCCTGACAAGATGCTCAAAGAAAATGCTGATTGGAGCATTTCGGATTTCAGATTTTTGGATTAAAGATGCTGAACCAGTAAGTATAATGTAAATATAAGACTATAACAAGTTCCAAAATCTGAAAAATTCCAAAATCCAACTGAAATTTTATATCCTTTGACCAACATTCCTCTATGAGACCCAACTCCTGGTAACACCATCTACTCTCTACTTCTGAGTTAAGCTTTCTTAGATATCTCATAAAAGTGAGGTCATATGGTATTTGTGTTTATGTGCCTGGCTTATTTCACTTAACATAATGTCCTCCAGGTTCATCCATGTTGTGGGGGAGATTTCCTTCTTTTTCAGGCTGAATAGTATTCCATTGTGTATATGTACCACATTTTCTTTATCCATTCATACGTTGAAGGATACTTAGGCTGATCCCATACCTTGGCTATTGTAAATAATGCTGCAGTGAACATGGGAGTGCAGATACCTTTTTGAAATATTGGTTTCATTTCCTTTGGATATATACCCAGAAGTTGGATTTCTGAGTCATATGGTAATTCTATTTTTAATTTTTTGAGGAAATTTCCTGCTATCTTCCATAATAGCTATACTAATTTATATTCCCACCAATAGCGTGCAAGTATTCCTTTTTCTCCACATCCCTGCCAGCATTTATTGTTCATCGTTTTGATAATAGCCATTATAATAGGTGTTCGGTAATATCTTATTATGGTTTCAATTTGTATTTCTCTGATTATTTGTGATGCTGAGCATTTTTTCATATACATGTTGGCCATTTCTATGTCTTCTTTTGAGAAATGTCTAGTCTGGGGTCCCTTGCACATTTTTAATAAGGTCTTTGTTGCTTAATTATTTTTATTTCTATAAAATTGGTAGTAATGTCCCCATTTTCATTTCTTATTTAAGTAATTTGAATCTTCTCTCCGTTTCTTCTTTTTTTGGAGACAGAGTCTCACTCTGTTGCCCAGGCTAGAGTGCAGTGCCATCAGCCTAGCTCACAGCAACCTCAAACTCCCAGGCTCAGTGATCCTTCTGCCTCAGCCTCCTGAGTAGCTGGGACTACAGGCATGTGCCACCATGCCCGGCTAATTTTTTGTCTATATATTTTTAGTTGTCCAAGTAATTTCTTTCTATTTTTTTTTTTTTATTTAGTAGAGACGGGGTCTTGCTCTTGCTCAAGCTGGTCTCAAATTCCTGACCTTGAGTGATCCTCCCACCTCAGCCTCCCAAAGTGCTAGGATTACAAGCAGGAGCCACTGTGCCCGGCCTCCTTTTTTTCTTTTTCTTTTTTTTTTTTTTTGAGACAGAGTTTCACTTTATTGCCCAGGCTAGAGTGAGTGCCGTGGCGTCAGCCTAGCTCACAGCAACCTCAAACTCCTGGGCTCAAGCAATCCTGCTGCCTCAGCCTCCCAAGTAGCTGGGACTACAGGCATGCGCCACCATGCCCGGCTAATTTTTTCTATATATATTAGTTGGCCAATTAATTTCTTTCTATTTATAGTAGAGATGGGGTCTCG
>VSMD01027086.1:0-40123 GCA_008750895.1 Mirza zaza | reverse complement strand
ACACTTGGGTTGTTTCCAATCTCTTGTTATTGCAAACAATGCTGCAATGAATAACTTTGTAAATATGTCATTTTATATGTGTGCAATTACTTATGTAGGATAAAATTCCCAGAAGTTGAACTGCTAGGTCACAGAGCAAATGCACTAGAGATTATACTAGATATTGCCAAATTGCCCTCCACAGTGTTCTGAAGTCCCTGAAAATCTAAGGCAATTCTACACTAGCAAAGCTGGGATCGCTGGAGGTGGGTGAGAGCAGAACAGAGTGAGTGGGACTGGCCCGAATACCCTGTGGCACTACAGACCTGTAGGAGTTGCAAGGGCTGGGCAGGTAGGGACAAACTGCCGAGCCACCAAGGCGAGTGTTTAATGATGCTACAAGGGACTTGTTATAACATGTCACAGTGGAGAATCTGTGTGCAGCTTCATTTACAAGCAAGAAGCAATGCTTGCTACCAAAACAAAAAAAAAAAAAAGCATTTAAATATCTCTCCTATGGCTAAGGAAAAGGAGAAGAAGGAAGCTGGTCCCAGAAGTCAGAGAGAGCACAGCTGGCTAAAAACATACAAACAGACACACGAGCCAGAGAGCTCCAGTTTAAGAGACCATATCCAAAGGCTCTGCTTTCACTGGTTTAGGGCGAGACCCAGGCTCACATAGCTGTCAGACATTCCCCAGGTGATTCCAATATGCAGCTAGTTGAGACCTTCCAGGTCCCAGCATACGTAGTAAAACCAAGAGCGTTCTTACTGTGGGGTAGACTCACCCAGTCTTAACAAATCCTTCTGCTGCCTTCAAAGGGCTGAGTTTCTCATTCTTTATAAGAGAAAATAAAATCCAAACTAAACTGAGTTACTGATCAGATTCCTCTCTTACCAGATGGCAGGAGTCCAAAGATTTGACAACCTGTTCTGGGGAGAGTGTAAAAAAATAGCCCCCACCATGAAGGTGGATATGTCAGAATGATAGAACACCTTGGAGGGCAATTTGGCAATATCTAGTATAATCTCTAGTGCATTTGCTCTGTGACCTAGCAGTTCTACTTCTGGGAATTTATCCTACATAAGTAATTGCACACATATAAAATGACATATTTACAAAGTTATTCATTGCAGCATTGTTTGCAATAACAAGAGATTGGAAACAACCCAAGTGTCCATCTGTAGAAGATGGATTAAATAAATTATTATTACACCCCTACACAATGAAATACTATGCAGCTATTATATTAAAAACCAACGAGGACACAGTCTAAATATAGGTGTGGGACAATGCCAAAGACTTAAGTGTAAAAGGAGAGGTGCGGACAAATAATCAGAATTGGGGGAGGTCAACAATATACTTGCTCATTTACATAAAGAAATACTGGAATAATATTCAAGGAGCAAATAGAAGAGGTTGCTTATAGGGAAGAAATAACAGGGAGATGAAGAACAAGAGTCAGACTTCTCCATCTATCCCTTTTTGTATGTGACTTTTGAATCATGTGACTATATTATCACTTCCAAAAAATTTAATTGGAAAAGAAAAGTCCTGAGCAAAACATACCCATGTGTGCATGCGCACACACATACTGGGTGAGCAAATACAAATGTCTACACTGGATGAGTCTAAGTGGATGATTATGGTTAAGAGTCTGGTGCCCAGAAACTGCAAAACAAAGTCACCAATGTTCCTTCAGAACTTTAACAAAGTATTTTCCTTTTGGATTGGTGTGCTCTAAGCCAAGGGCTTTAAAACAATGAAATAGAATTATTAGGATTCCTAAGAAGCTTGAAAGTCAAAGCAATTTAGAAATCAATTATCCCACTCATTTCTCCCTCAGATAAGGAAACTCAAGTTCAGCCACACAGTTAGCGGCAGGGGCAGCCCTGGATCCAGCCCTCCTGGCACTGGGTCGCTTCTCTGCGTTCCATCCTAGCCCCTCCGGCAGTACTGAAGACGCCTCAAAGACCATCCTCAATGCCTGTGGCTCTATCCTAGAGACCCTGTGAAGACACGTGAGGCAAGGACAGGAAATAGTTTCAGCCTGGAAGGGAAAAAAAGGAGAAATTGACAAAAGTGAATTTTATATGATGTCTAATAAGTTTGAAAGGGACCATCTGTTCTCAATCTTTAGTGGAGAAGGAACTAGAATTTATGCTACAGCATGAGGCATGAGATAAAAAGAGGAAATGCCTAATTTGTCTGGTTATAGACAAAGATATCATCAAAGGAGGCTGTGGTATTGTCTTCACTGGAGGTTTTGAAAGAGATTTTTATTTCCCATGAGTAGTGCTTCCTAAATTATGTCTCATTTCACACAGCTCAATAATTTGAGAAGAACCTCATCTAAGGCATGAGTACTCCCTCCTCCCCCGGATACTCCCTCTAGGGGCTGTGTCTGCCTTTTCAGGTCTTTACAGAGCGAGGAGGCCGCTGTGCTGAGAGCAGCTGCCCGCCAGGTTTCTCAGGTGCTCAGAGCACAGCCTCGCACGCAGCGGTGAAGAGGATGCATCTGAAATCACACTACCTGATTCTAACCTCAATTCTACCGCTCTGTGAACATGGGACAAGTGACTTGTCTCTCTGTGAAATGTGATAATAATCACACCTGCCATGCGCTTGGACAGGGTTAGCTATCAAGAAATGTCTTCTGCTGCAGAGCCCGCTGTGTTCGTCAAAACATGTCTCGTCTCCCTCGTTGGCACACACTAGACAAGCTGTCCTGGAATCTCTTGCGGCTCTGCAGGGCCATGTTGACTGAGTTCTGCCCAGTGGGAAGTGAGTGACAGTGACATGCAATGCGAGGTCGGGCCCACTGAGGCTCCTTCTGGCTGGACACAGGTGAGCACGGAGAACTTGAAAGCCCAGGAGTTGTAAATGATGGTGCCATAGAGGAAGGGCTGAGGCTGGACTCATTGCTTAGAGAAGAGCTAGTCACTGACCACTCAAAACCCGTTTGGGTCTCTGACATGAGAGACAAGTAAACATCATTTTGAGCCACTGGCATTTCAGCTTTTAAGCTGTCAGCAGCTGGCATCCCCATGACTTATAGGAAGAACTCATAAGTACAGTGGACTCATGGGTGGCTTCTTTGATCTGGCATGAATTGACCTTTCTTTCCATGCCCCAGGGTAGACACTGAAACCACTGGCCATTTCCACATGACCTTGATAAAGTAGCACGAGGTATGCCATGCAGCACAGCAAAAAATCTGCTGTGAGTAAATATTTGTTGAATGAATTAATGGCCTTCATGCCAACTCTTGACATAAAAGGCTATACCAATTATCTTAAGAATGATCTACCTGGTTTGCCATATATTTTACTTGTATTAAACACTCAATTAAATCAGCTAGTGTTTCTTTCCCTGTGCATCATTTCTTATAAAGTCTTCTTGCACAGATTTTATTATTTAATTAATATAAAACAATACATATCAACATTAACAAAGAGGTTGGTCCATTAAGCTGAAAAGTTCCCTTTGCCCTGGCTGCCAAAGTCCCCGTCGTTTGCATTTCTGCTGCCTCTTCAGCAATAGCTGGCGATGTAAGAATGGCTTTCTTTTCGGTTTGTTTCCTCTACCACACTCCTTCCTCTTGACCCATAGGAGACCCACCCTTGGCCTCTCTCTTTGATGCTCAAGCAGCTTGCACATCACGAGCATTTCTCATTTTGAGCTTTAAGCCACCTCTGACTTAGTGTTCATCGCATGCATCATATGCTGAGCAGTTATGTTGGGTTGGGAATCTTTGTCCAAATTCCCTGCAGTCCATCTCTTTCATGAATGTGTCATGTTCTATTTCCTTACGAGAGTCACTTCTAACTTCCTGTAGAACACATTTTTCTAAGACCAATTCAAAGACATCCTTCCCTCTCAACACCCTCTCTTAATGATAAATAAACAGATAATTGGACATTAAGAAGGATGGATGATGGATGGATGGTAGTGGATGGTGGATGGATGGTGGATGGGTGGTGGATGGGTGGTGGATGGGGTGGATCGTACTGGATGGTGGATGGTGGTGGATGGGTGGTGGATGGATGGTGGATGAATGTTAGATGGTGGTGGATGGATGGTGGTGGATGGGTAGTGGATGGATGGTGGATGGATGGTGAATGGGTGGTGGATTTGGTGGATGGATCGTGATGGATGGTGGATGGATGGTGAATGGGTGGTGGATGGGATGGATGGTGGATGAATGGTGAATGGATGGTGTATGGGTGGTGTATGGGTGGTGGATGGATGGTGATGGATGGTGGATAGATGGTGAATGGGTGGTGGATGGGGTGGATGGTGAATGAATGGTGAATGGGTGGTGGATGGGTGGTGGATGGGTGGTGGATGGATGGTGATGGATGATGGATGGATGGTGAATTGGTGGTGAATGGGTGGTGGATTGTGGATGGGTTCCAGTCTTCCATAGCCTCTACACCTACTCTTCAGAACCCTAGAAACCTCAGAATCTGGGTGGGTCCCTGGAGATTTTCCTTTCGGAATGTAGAATTTAGATCAACTGGCCTTCCGAATGGTCAACTGTGCCAACATTCCAAGGAGGCATATTGAGAAATTTAAACTACCCAGGCAAAAGCCAAACCATTTATACCATTTTGTAATAAATATGGAACTATTAGGGAAAAAAATCAAATAATAAATCTTAGGTATCATTTGCCTTTTCCATTTAGAAAAAATCTGAAAAATCTAATCTGAAATTTAGTTTCACTAGTTTTTATCAGCATCTTGAGTTTGAGATATTATTTTCATAGGGAAGGTACAATTTATCCTCATTTTTCCTTCCCTCTGGCATAATCACAGACAGGCCTGACTTCCCCAGCCTATACACATTGCCTGCTTACTGCCACCTGAAACTGTGCTGTGAGTGGTTCAGAGGGCACATGCATGGGCTTTCCTGAAGACAGCAGCACTCGCAGTCAGAATGACAGCACTTGTTCATTCACACAGCAAGCCCAGAATTGGCAATGACCTCTTTGCAATAAAATATTAATATGAAGAAAGAGCCTTTTTATCATCTAAGGTACTTGTAGCAGATTCACTGAGCAACTTTCCTCACTCCTTTATTCATTCACACGGTGTGGAATGCATCCGATCCCATCTTCTTACAGCCCTGCAGGGAGAGATCGCAGTGGCGTTTATCCAGCAAGTCTTGGCAGGCTCCAGCTATACGTTGTTATTTGATTAAGGATTTGGCAGGGGGGCTAAGGTAAGCCTTTTTATGGTGTTATCCAGAACGGGCTTCCTAGTAAATGACATACTCTCTGAAGAATGTTTCTAAAAAGGCCGTCGTAAAGCCCTTCTGTGGGTAGAAATTCCAGTGTAGCCGCTTACTTTACTTCACAGATGGGCTGGAATACTGCTACCTACTCCAGGATTTCTGAAACTGAGGCTCAGCCCCTGGATGTGAAGAAGCTCCGCAGAGGTTCTCTGAGAGCTGAGCGCCATGTGCGATGGTTGCAGCAAGGAGCCGTGGAATGTCTTCCAGAATAACAAATGGGAAGAAGCAGAAGTTCTGTATCCTCTGGACCTTTCTCCTTCATCCCCATTCCACCCAGATTTTAGAATCAGCTGCAAGGACGAGAGAAAGACCAGGGGAAACTGATCCAAGCAGGTGTGGACTGTGGCAGAAAAACTAAAGAGCCTCTTGGGAAGTGGACGGCCGTAGAGTGATGAGCTGATGAGCGATCCATGAGGTTGGGGGGCTCTGTTGGAAAGGACATTGCCTTTCTACGAGGCTATCAAGTCACTCAAGGGGACTGAGCAAGCCCAAATGGCCAAGCTCACTCCTACAGGAGCCCTGACACCTGGGGAGACCAGTGTCACTTTCCTGAGTGAGCCACAGGGAGAGGCAGAGCTGGAAGATGAGGCCGCAAGTCTCAGCCTGAAACTCAAATCAACCAGTTCCATTTTCCTTCCAAATCTGCCTTCACTGCACGTTGCCCAAAATATTTTCTCCAGTTCAGCAAGACAAGACCTCCCAGAGTTCGGCACTAGCGATACTGGAAACAATCTTTAGGGTCAGGAATTAATTTCCCTTCTGCAAATGAATATTTTGTGGCCCTGTCTGGGAAGAGTTTACCTGGGACAGCAAAGTGCTCACAAGCATTTCAGATTCCAGGGTTCCCCAGAGGAGCCACATAGCCCAGAATGCAAGAACTTTCTGGGTGGAGTTTCGCTAAGTCTCATATCCCTTGCAGCTCCCAGGGCAGTGAGGCCACAAACACCCTAATCTGCCAGGGAAGAAGCTGTCCCTCCCCAGGGGCCCTGGAGCCCCCAGGCCTGCCCAGTGCCCCCCTAGAGGGCACCACCGGGCTCCTCCATGCTATCTGCAGGCAGGATCCCCACAAGAGGGCCTGCGACGGCGTGAACGGCCGCTGTGGGCCTCACTTTTCAGCTAAACTGACTACTCCGTTTCAAATGCTCAGGTGATTGTTTTTTAATGCTTAAATTTATTTTTTATCTCTTTGTTCCACCTTCCTTACCTCCACTATCCTACACACTAGCAAAGTGAAACTGAGAGAAGGCAGATTTTTTTTTCCGAAATTGTATTTATGAAAGTCCATCCTTGAACAATGATGTCTTCAACGTTTTGACAGATGATTCAAATTCCAAAATTTCTACACTTACAGTGACCCTTTTTAGAGCCAGGTTGGAAGTAGCTGACAGTAAGAAAGAATATTTGAAATCACTGATATTGCAGAAAATCCAGGCTGCATTGGTTGGCAAGTGTTTGCTTCTTATGGCAGGGCGTGCTGGCTCCGACCACAGCACGGGAGGGACTTTATCTACACCTGCCAGAGGGCTCCCTGGGTGTCTCTCCTCCCCAGCTCTGCTCCCTGGGGCACCTGCCAGCACAGCCCGGCAATGCTGGCTCCGCCGCCGCCTGCGCTTGGTGCACTTTGCCTAGATTCTCTGAACCTTTGCTTGCCTAGTACGTAGTAAATACTCGGTAACTCTTGGCCATTGTTAATTCTAGTGTTTCTGTAGATTCTGAGCCAGGTGAGATGTAGGCACAGGAATCAGAGATGAAAACATCAGATAATTACAGACGAAACTGGGATGGAGATCAAAGTAAAATTTCCAACTCTTTTTTCTTAAGCTGAGACTTTGGGGTACACCAGGGGGAGGAGTCAGGGTAGCAGAGAAGTAAGTCACTTCTCCACCAGTCACAGGGACAGTTGTGACCTGCCCTGCTCCTCACCAAGCATGAGTGCCCAGGAGCCTAGGACAGAGCACAGTGGCCTCCAGACCCAGGCCAGGGCCTCTCCCATCGGGACACACAGGCGACAAGGGAAGGCCTGTGGCTGGAAAGCAGGTTCAGGTGAGAGAGGAAGTCGGAGACAGAGAGAGACACAGAGAGCGAGTGCACGCCAGGCCCCGAGTGGAGGATGACTGGAAGGGCAGACTCTCCTGGCGCAGGCGGCAGGAACGCAAGCCCTTCCCCTGCCGCTGGCGGGGCTTGTTCTGCTGCTGTCTCCTTCCGCTGAGGGGAGCGCTCAATGGCCCTTAGCAAAGACAGCCTTTCCCTCTCCCCACGTAGACTAGGAAGCCCAGGGATGAGTGCTCGGGAGGGAGTGGCCGGCAGAACCCTCACTAGGGCACGGCCCTCTAAGGCAGGAGGCTTTTGTCAGGCTGGGCTTCCTTCCTCCCACCCTTTTCCAGCTTTCTCGGGCTCCTCCAAGCCTCTGGCACATCTGCTGCAGCTGACGTCCCAGCTTCTGCAGCCAGGACACGCAGCGACATGGGGGCCCTGCAGGGAGGGCGGGGCCTGCAGTGTCACAGAGACCGAGAGCAGCAGCCTGGGGTCGGTGTGCTGGGTGCTGAGGCCGAGTCACGCGGGGGAGGAGTGGAGACCTGTGGGACAGGGGGCATAGAGCCCACCCCACCCAGGGGTGCTTTCTTTCTGAACCCGCCTGGGAAGGGCAGGGCTGAAGATAAGGCTCACAATAAAACAGACCAGCACACGAGTAAGAAAATGCTTCCTTCTTGAGAGCCACCCGCTCTCCCTGACCCCCCCTGCCTCTGAGACTCTGACTGAGCAAAGAGGTGCAGGGAGCATCTCACTCTCCCCCGGCGTGATGAGGGCGCAAGCGCTCTGCGCTCCCAGCGTGCCAGGTCATCCAGCCCAAAGCTCGCATTTATTTCTCCAGGTAACCCTGCCGCAGGCCTCTCCTCATCCGGCATCTTTGAGCTCCCCGAAGTCCTCACTAAGGAACTCGCTCTTTGTCCCTTGATCGGTTTTTTCCCTTTCCAAACAAAGGTTTCTTCAAGCTACTGCAGTAGCGGCAGAAAAAATATTCTCAAGTGCTTTCAGCTTTGAAGAAAGAGAATGCCCTCAAATGCAACCCACTGTTAGGCTGTGGGAGCGTCTACTCAGCAGGGGAGGCAGGCAAGGGCTATAGGGACACTTTCAAAGGACTTCCCGGCTGGAATGGGCAGTGCACAGAGGGTGTGCGGGCAGCTCTGGGCAGGCCCAGCGCTCTGCCCCCAGGGCTGCTTCCCGCCTGTCCTGGCCCAGGGCTGGCTCCTGCCCTCCTCCTCAATGCGATATGACAAAGATGTGACGGATGACTCCCTAGCCAACCTATCAATGAGCGAGAGGGAAGGTCTGAGCAAAGGGGAGCAGCAGAATCACCAGGCACGGCAGCCAGGTGGGTCCTCTGCAGAGCTGGGCTCCTTAGGATGGTGGCGTGAGCCTGGGGGGTCCAGCAGGGCCTCCCTGCGAGGGTCTCCGTGCTTCTGCGAAAGCTACCTTGGATTCCACGTGACGACGTGTATTTCGGGAGTGATCAGGGAGGAGTGAAAAGTTAACTTTTAACTTTGGTGCCTGTGACTGCGGCTCCTGTCCCACCTCTGCCTGTTCCCAGCGGCAGGGTGGGACTGCAGAGCTTTAGAGCCGGAAGGGGCCTTGGAACTCACCATTCCAGCCTTTCCGTCTTACAGCAAACAACCGCAGTCTGACCTGGGGGACAAGTGGCCCGGGGCCCGAAATTCTCCCAGGCCTCTGCCTAGGGCTCTCCCTGGGCCCTGGCTCTGCCGCAGCTGGCTTGGCCGCGTCACTTTCTGCTCTGTCTGTGATGCTCGCATGGTCATGATGGTGCCCGTCGGTGCTCTCCTAGTAGAGTGCATCCCCCCACAGGTCACCCATGTTCTCTGCACACAGTAAGGGCTTAATAAATGAGTCCTGATGCACAGGCTGCAAAGACCCCACCCGATGCCCTGCCCAGTCTGCCCCGGCCCTTCTTGGGTCACCTTCTCTGCCAACCCTCGGGCGTGTCCGGGTTGCTCCCCAGGCGCTCTGCGGAAGAGGAGGAGGCCCAAGCCCAGGGCCGCAGCAGGAAGGAGCCGGCCCAGCCCTGCAGGCCCAGGGTCTCGCAGCCATCTTCACACAGAGTCGCCTCGAGCCAAATGCGAAGTTCTGGAATCCGGACACTTGACAGTCTCAGCAAAATTGATTGGAGGGAGTGTCAGCAAAGTTCATGGAAAAACTATTTTCAGGAATAGAGTGTTTGGCAGTTTCCCTGAGGGGTAAACAAGCTGACAGAAATTAGGCAGAAGAATCCAGAGGCACTCACCAGCGAAACCCTGGAGCGCTTCCTTCTCCAGACTGTTTTCTTGCTCTGTCATGACGCACTAGGAGGGAGGAAGGGAGACTCCCGTGCCGACTAACAGAAACAGTTTCAGAAGTTAGTGTGCCTGAAGTTGAACTTTTTTAAAGTGACATTTAAAAAAATCTAGGCTACTAACATCTCCTGTTGAGTTGCTAGATATTAAAAAAGCACCAGCCCGCAGCCAGGAGGCTGGTTCTGAACCGAGAGCTTGGAGTCGGCCTGTTCTTGGGCCTGGCTGGATAAAGCGGGGACGCAGCAGTCAAAAGCCAAGATCTAGTTAAACTTGTCCACCTCTCTGTCGCCTGAAGGTGACGTGGCAAGCAGTTCACCTGTGGGCGCCCTGCTTTCTCACCTGTGCAATCAAGTTTGCTTTACCGGTCTCACGAGTCTACTGTGGAGACTAAATGAGGTGGCACATGCACACCTGGTCACCAGCTATGAAGCTTCGTAAAATGTCAGGCAGCACAAGTATGCCTAACTGGCCCCTGCATGAGAAAGTAAGGCCATCTTGATTTTCATTCCCAGAGTTCAGTTGTCGCGGCTATTGCCGCAACCGAGCCAAGATGCTGCAGAATCTGCCGGCTCTTCCTCGGGCTGCGGGGCACACATAAGCACCGCCTCATGCAGGCATTCTGAAAATAAAGCTCCAGAGAAATTAAAGCTGTTTCAGGAGGATAATGGATTCCAGTGCATCTAGAGCTGGGGGAGCAGATTCCCTCGTGTATAGAGCCCCCGTGATTCTTACAGCTGGTGGGGCAACACCTGCCATGTCTCAGCTGTCTGTGGCTTCATTTCCCAAGAAGCAGGATCAATTTCAATCATCCCGGCCATCACTTGGTTCAACTTCATTCAGCTCTGCACAGACACTAATCTGATATATAACTCTGAGCTCTTCTTCGAGGATCAATAATTGTTGACTTGTACTAACTGCCAACAATAAAGCAGACTTTACCATGAAAAAAAAAGTAATACTCCTCCTGTGTGAAAATTACTGAACTCTCTTTATCGGCTGGGCTTAGCGAGACACACACACACACACACACACACACACACACACTCTCCCCACCCCACTCTGCCCCTCCCCACAGAAACCACTCCAGGTATTTTAACCAAGAAGGATTTAATACAGGAAATTTGGTGCTTACAAAACTCTAGGAGGCTGAGTGTTTGTGGCAGGGCGCCCAGGAGTGACTTCCAGAACACTGCAGAAATGACACCAGAGAGGAGCTCCAGTCCCTGAGGTCTCTCCCCCACCCCCAGAGCTCTGCTGCCCCACCGCAAAGAGCTCTGGACATCCAGGACACAGGAACAGAAACAGAGCAAGTGCCACTTGGCAGGCAAGCAACAACAAACGGTATTTCATCTCTATGACATTGATGGCTGCTAAACAGCCAAAAGGAGGCAGAAAAATAGCCCTGCCCCACTTCCCACCTCCAAATCTCCCAATGATACAATAATCTGATAGAACATAATTCACCTCTCAGACCTCTGCTGCACAACACAATGGAAGTGTCATGTTTAGCTTTCCAAGCTCTCCAGCGAGAAGGAAGATGGGATGGTGGTGGAGTACAGCCATCCCCAGCATCCACCCTTTCACTTCTCAAGATTCATACAAACCTTTCCTAGTTGGAGAGCTTTGAAAGATAAAAATTACATTTCCCAGACTTCCTGAGGTTACGATTAATTTCTGCATTATCAGGGTATAGGCTAAGACGCTCCCCCTAAGCTGTAGAATTTTACTCCGTTAGTCATCACAGACCCTCTTAACCTTGTCTTCCTCTGTCTCCTGGGCAAGAGGGGTGCATGTGTGTGCATGTGTGTGTGTGCATGTGTGCAGTGGAGACCTTCAGTGGTCTGGAAAATGCTAAGGGTCCCATTTCACAATAATGTCGTTAAGTGCATGAAGTTAAACTCCTGAGATTACACAAAAAAATCAATGACATTAACAACTATTTCAGTGAAATTGATTACCTGTATAATCTTATGTGTTAAATTTTATGAGCTTCTTTCCCAGCACATTAACTAACAAGGTGTTGCAGCAGGTTTAACACTTGTAATTTTGAAAATATGATCAGTGTAAACATTTCAGGATATTTACAATAACTGAGTTTTGCTATGAAATCATCTTAATTCTATTGGTGGAAAAATCACAGTGTGGATAGAAAACCCCAAACTCTGAAATATTTGAAAGAGGTTTATTCTGAGCCAAATTTGAGGACCATAGCCCAAAGCCACTCCCAAGGAGCCTTGAGCAAGTGGACTCACTATGGTTGGGTTGCAGTTTGGATTTATACATTTCAGAGAGGCAAGGGTTATGGGTAAAGTCATAAATAAATACATGGGAGGCACACTGGCCCCAAAAGGTGGAACATCTAGAAGTGGGGGGGCTTACAGATTATAGGTGGGTTTAAAGATTCTTTGGCTGACAATGGGCTGAGAGAGTCAGGCTTTATCTAAACGACCAGAAAGGAAATGCTTAATTTAAGATAAAGGTGTGAGCACTCTTGGGAGGTCGATAGGAGAATCTTTCAAGTTAAGATAAGGATCTGCTAGGATGTTTGCGTTAAGATGGGACCTTTCTATCTTGTAGGTGCTGCTAATGTATGCAGGAATCAGGTTGGGAAGTAAACCACACTATATTTGGTTAACAAAACCTGCCTAGTGGGATTTTACCATTTGTGTGCATGACTCAGCTGGCCCCTTAGGAAGGAATTTTGAGCAAAAGAAAAGATCAGAGTTCAGTCCTCAACAGGGTCTGCAAACATTGTAGTAGTCTATTGCTCCCATGCAAGAACAAAGGAAGCGCTAAACAAAGATCAGCTCGAGTAAAGATGTATTTTCCCCATCCGAGTTCATGAGTCCCCAGAAGGATGTGGAGCCAGGCTAGGAGCCCCTGACTTGCTGCGTACCATGCCCTTCTACAGGGCCGGCTGCCCAGCACCGTGTGATCTCCAGTCTCCTCCAAGGCTCCTTTCAGGGAGGGGCCGGCATGCTGCCCCGTTCACTTCCGCTCCTATCCCACTGGCCACGCCCACTTCCACTGAGGCTGGGACATGGAGTTTCTATTAATATCTGGGTATCCACACGCCCAGAAAAATCTCCGGAGGCTCTATTGCTAAAAGAGCAGAAGGCAGGATGAGTGTTGGGGGATAATTGGCAGTTTCTGCCACTCTCTCCCTTCACAAAAGCACAAAGGATGAAAAGGTCAAATTAGTAGAACCCTTTGCATGGACTAAAGGCAATTTGCTTTAAGCTCTATTGTGGCTTCCTGAGGGTCTGCAGTGGCCTAATTTGGTTTCCCAGCCATTGACCTGCCTCCCTGAGAGCGCTGGGGTCATGCCCTCAGGATCGCTGTCACCTGAATCCTAATCCGGCCTCTACCAAATAATCTCCACATTGTAGCTGGTGGCAAAGTGTTCAAACTGGTTTTTTATTCCTCCGGAGAGGGAATGCTCTGTATGTGGACTGGTGCACACGCCGTGAAGCTCCAGGAGCCACCCGCCTCCCCACTGCTCTCCACGTAGCTTTCAGACACAGGAACGTGTCGGACCTCCGCGTGGCTGGATGCCTCCACACACACCGGGCACCTCCGCTTAGATGCGATTCCCCTCCTCGGGGGCTCCGAGTTGAGCTACCACCCCTGGTGGGTCAGGGCTGCCTGAAGGAAGGGTGCAGCCCTTTCTAGAGCCGGTTGTGTTTGTGCCATTCTCTGCAGTTGGGTCTCTTCTGTCATCCCTCAGCTTCTAATCACGTCTTACTAAGCAGCACTCCCTGTTCTCCACCACACAGTGGGAGTTGAGAAGAGTGTCTGTGCCCACATTCCTGAGGGAGAGTCTTGGGAGGGCAGCATTCCCTGAAGCCATGAGGGCTGAGCTATGCCAGGGAAGGGTGGCCCTCAGGGCTGTAGCTGCTCCCCTCCGCAGCCAACCTGGAGGATCTGGGAGAGGCGTGATTGCAGCAGCCTGAAGGTTCCCTACGAATGCTGCATCGTAAGGTGTCACAGCACCTCAAACATGAATGAGTTTAGAAGACACATACATTGGTTTCCACAGTCTCCGCTGCTCTGCAGACTACGACGACGCAACACGTGCTCTCAGCTGTATGTGTTTTCCATCATAAGCACTGGAACTCTACGAACAACATCTCATGCTGTAAAATCTTAAAGAGATTTCACTAAACAGAATTCTTCTAATTTAATGAAAATGCCAAGTTACCACCCAGCTCAGTTGTTGGTCTTGCAGTTTTCTTTTCCTCATTCCCTGTCTCTACTGCGGATCGACTTGGAGGAAATTCCTCCCATGCTTCGTGAGGGATTCCTGCCAAAGGCCCAGTTTTGAATTTGTCAGGTCTAACTTCATCTCCATAGCTTGATTTCTGAGCTTACTGGTCACATTTTGGTCTGAGGTGCCCTCGATGTATGTGCTCTTTGTGCTTTACCTAGAGATGTGGCCAAAATGCTAAATTGTGGCTGTCAACACCAGTTCTCCAGGTGTGCCCTGCCAGGGGACAGCTTCCTTGCCCGCCCCCAGCAGCTCAAGCACATTTTCAAACACTGAATGTCAGCATCGAGGTCTGTTATCGATGGTTAGAGGATCCAAGATTTCACATGAGTAAGTGGATTCTTTTTTAAGCACCATATTGGAAAAAGCTATTCATTCATGCCTCAAACCACCTAATGATGTTTCCTGCAAATAATAACGGTTTATTGGCCGAGCATCATACTATACATTTTATGTGCTTTTTATCAATGGATTCTTGTAACTACCCTATGATATATTATGTTCATTTTATAAATGAGGAAAATAAGGTTTAGATGATTTCCCAGGGTTTCATAGCTAATAAATGGCAGAGCCAAGATTCCACTCCAGTTTCATCTCACTCTAAGGCCCACGATCTAATGACTTTGCTTTTATACTTACGTATCTGCACCAACCCCTCTGTAAGTCGATAGTTTGCAAATACAGAGGACAGCCCCACTTGATCCCGGCTAAACACGATGCATTGTTTCTCTTCTGTCTGTTGAAAGTGATGTCTAAGAAGATGTCTCTGGAGGTAAATAAGAGAAACCACGTGCTATACCTAGACTAGTGTCCAGCTTAAACAAGCACCCAGCAGAAGAGAGTTATTATTTATATTATTTTAGCCCTCCCACACACCTCCAATCTCTACCAATGCTATTTGCAGGGAAGACGCATGCCTGGCTGTATTCCTCACAGACTTTTCCAAATTGTCCCTCATAGCTTTTCTGGAGCCAATGTTCTCAGACCGCTAGGTACAAGGTTAAACTGGACTGGGTTGTTGGAAGGTTTCCATAACCAGTCATAGCAGAATGGAGATGGGCTCCTGCCAGGTGACATCGCCAGGCTGCCGAGGCCACCCCAGAGACGGGCTGGTTGTGGGGCACATCAGTGGGGCGAGGATTCCCATTGCTCCACTGAAAATTGTCCCTGTGGGAGTAGCTCACTGGGCTAAAGCTTAAGTCAAATTCCCGAGCTATTTCTATTTTATAGGAAATAGAAAATGTAAGAAAGGGAAACACAAAGAATGCCTTTTATAGTAGTAGCTAGATCATTCAGCATGGAAGTATGAGATTAGCAGGTAAAATAAGATTGAATATGCACACTCTCAACTCCCTTTGCTCTCTTTCCTCCTCTCTATGGAAAGAAGAAACTCAAAGAGTTGGCAGGCATTGAGAAATGCAGCTTGCACACAGAGAAGTCATAAAATATCTTGTTAGAGCCGAATATCTGAGCAGCAATTCAAATGCTGTTGACTTAACAGGAACCAACTGTGGTTTTTTATGAACAAAGCTAAATCATACCAGATACTGCAGGGCTGGTTTTGCAAAGAGGCCCCAAGACCTTTTTCTCTGACAGAGCTATGGGTTTTACACGTGCAAGTGTAGCCTGCACCGCACAATCTTGTCTGTGCTGCCACTGTCCTGCCCTAGAACGTGACGCCTGGCTGTGAGCGCATTAAAGTTTCCCAAAGTGTTTGGCTGACACGTTTTCTTCTGTTGTTCCTCTGGGGAAAGAATGCACATTTTAGTTTCTGCATTTAGCTCGGCTGGTTTGGTAGATCTAAACCACATAAACAGGGCCAGGTTAGTACTTGTTTGTAAGACACACACCGAACATGCAGAACCCACATGGGCGAAGCATGGCTGTGCTCTCAGCTCCCTGATTCAGGGGCTCCGTGAGCCCCAGAAGTGTCAGGCCTAATAGCAGCGAATAGGAGATAGTTAATACATGGGACACTGAGCCAGTATGGCTTTTGGGAGTCAACAGTTGCAATCTTCTGAGGGGAGGCAGGACTAAAGTTTCAGACACAGGAAAGAGTCTCATTTCCTCTAAGAATCTTTGGAAGACCTAGAGAAAAGTCGATCTCAAAGTCTGATGCGGAAGCAGGGGCATGGTTTCCAATTCACACAGGAACGAGCCTGGGGTTGAAGCCACCCTGAGCGGGACCTGGCAGGGAGCGCAGAAGTCACTCACCTGGCTGCACTGCAAGATCAGATGACCAAAAATGCTCCCCTGGGGCGCCCTGCTGGCGGCCAGGTCCTGGGGACTTCTCCACAGACTCCACATTCTTTCCAGAGTGGACCCTGATCTGCGTGCGGGAGCCGCCTGCTCACCAGCAGTCTGACTGTTGCCAGATGTGGGCACCTGGCCAGCGTTTACATAACTCACGCTCTTCTTGGCTCAAGATGGTACAATTTAAAGGAGCCTTAGAAGTTCAGTTTTTATCTTCCCTCCTCCTCCTCCTCACATTTCTTCATCTTGGCAGCAAACTCTCTCACCCAAACACGTGGTGGAACTTTATTGTGTGTGGTGAACATCAGCACGTATGGCCGGGAACAACAAGACTGTGCTTTCCCCTTATGCTTGCTAAAAATTAAAATAAAAATAACTCTGAGGATGTGCTGTCTGCCTCTTGTTGCCAGGGCCTTGTCTCCCACTCGTCTCCCTCCAAGTGCAAAGTTCTGACACACCTGCTGGGAAGCCCGTGCTTGGGAATGTGAGACAGGAAGGTGCACAGCCAGCATGGTGGAAACGGACCAATTTTATTCCTGTCACCCAAAGTAATCTGCTATCATTGCAAGTCACTTTGCTCATGTAAGAAGACCAAAGTGCTGCACAAGAGCTTGTTAATTGAACACTGACAAATTTGTGTTTTGAAGTCAGGCTGAGTCGGCACTTTCCCTCTGATCAAGCGAGGTCCTCAGTTCTGGGAATTGCAATTCCCATTTCATTTCTTCATTCCAGTGAGCCGGCTGCACTGCTTTCCGTGAGGATTCAAACCGGGCCTGCTTTTGTCGTCCGGCTCTCTCTGAAAGGCTGCCAGGCTACAAGTTGGCTTTGGGACAGTCGCATTTGCCAGGGCACATATGCTGAGGAGTCTCTGGGGGTGGCAGACTCAGTCTGTCTCTGCCTGTCTCTATCTCTGTCTATCTCTCACACACAGCACGTGCTTCAGCCTCTGGCCTTTTCACAACGTGCACACAAAGTTAGCATCCGCCTGCCGCACTCCAGCACCTTACATTGGCTGTGAGCTCCTCTCTGAGTTATTTTGTTATTGATAAATCTTTGCACTGAGAAGCAATAATGACCACTTTCTCAGTTTAGCCAAGAATAACCATCTCTTTGCCTTCTTTTGAAATCCACACGTTTTAGGTTGAAAAGTACTCAGAACAACTGTCTCTTGTCTGCATTTTAGGAGCGTATGTATCTCAGCATCCACTTCTCTAACAGGCCTAGAGGCAGGAGGGAAAGGCTTCCCTCCAGGGTTTCTGGACTGGCCACGGCAGGGAGGCTGAGGACCAACTCCAAGGCTTGTGTGCAGCCAGATCTTGCAGACCAGTTTCAGACTGGATGCAGCAGGATGTGTTTAAATCCAGTATACCAATAAGGTCAGCCCAGCACAGAAAAGAAAAGACAAGGAAAGACAAGAAAAGACAAGACAGAAAAGAAAAGAAAAGGAAAAAATGATCTTGTCCAGAATCTTGTTTACAGACAAGCCTCACTCAATAATGCCATCTCAAAAAGCTAAAATGGCCATTCCATGATAAGCACACTTCTTTAGCCAAATTTAAGCTGTTTACAGACCCAGACACACTTAATGTAGGTTGAGTGGCCAGGAGCTGACACTGTGACAGGCCATTCCACACACCCCCTATCTAACCCTTCGGCAGCTGGGGAAACAGCCTGCTTAGTCCCATCTTCCCGTGGATGGAGGAACGTTAGGCTGGAGGCTGCCCCTAAAACCCAGCGGCTTCCTCTGGCAGGTGGTGTGTGGCCACTCACCCCTGCCCGGCACCCAGGATTAGAGGGGCCCAGCTTTCTGACCACCTCTTGCCTCTTCAAAATCATTTTCAGGGAAGTCGAAGGGAAATGCCAACTTCTCTAAGTGGGGTGCTGTTTCTGCACGGTTTCATCTTGCATCCGCCAAGCGAAGATTTCAGCCTCAACTCCCAGGGCGGTGACTCATGTAGCCCTGGGTCAGCCGGGGGAGGAAGGTTAAAATATGGCTACTGGAAAACACAGGTTGCAATCCCTTTTGCAAATGAAGCAGAATTTATGCCTCTATAAAAAGCATCTTGGGAGAAGCTGGTGGTGTAGGGGAAAGGCAGAGGCCTGAGCCCTGGCCAGGCTGGGCGTCGACCCTCGGTCACCACTTGCCAGCCATCCTGAGCTACAGTTCCCTCATCAGTACAATGGGGACAACAGCAACCCTTGAAAGTGATTGTGAGGCTTAAAATAATGTGTGTAAAGTTCCTGGCTCATAATAAGCCATCAATAAATGGTGATTTTTATCACCTTTTTTTTTTAATATTGGAGGCAGTGGTATGGTTACTCAAATTTGGGAGTTAAGTTTGTTTTAACCAAAAATTCTAGTTGTTTCCATCCTCCATGTGAAAGATGTTTCTAAAACATATGCATGCATTTATTTTCTCTCCATAGAGCTGAACATAATTGGATTTTTCTGTGATGATTAAGGATCCTGCAGCAGCCTGGGGCAGTCATTCTGAAAGTTGTGCAGCTTTAGAGGCAAATGTGGAGGGTTGTGCAGACCCTAGGGTGGGCATCCACCCCTCCAGGTAAGCAGGTTTTGTTTAAGTAAGTCTCTGATATCAGAGTACTTTACTAGGGTTTCCCTCCTACTTATCAAAGCAGACCAGAACTCCATGGCTACGTTACAAAGGCTGGCCCCTCAGTACTGTAAGTTTTGTTTATTCCTCATTTACGATGCACATTAGTCTTCCCCAAGTGGAGAGAAAGTGGCACCAATGGCAGAAGGCCATTTTAGCTGCACCCAAGACCAGTCTGGACCCCTATAATCAGACTGAAGTCAGAACTCTCCAAATTTATTTATAACCCTGAGCACTTGAATTATTCTATGAGCAAGGGAAGCATAGAGGTGGGGTGCCATCTGCCCCTGTTTTTCTCATTAACTTCTCGTGAGGAATTAGAAGGGACCCGTCACAAATCTGAGTTTGGTCCAAGAGTTTCTGCATCGATGCATGGACAGGAGGAGTCCTGGTTTGACCCTGGATGAGACCAGCCCCTGTGTGCCCCGTGCCTCATAAAGTCTGTGGCAGCTTCCTCAGGTCCCCAAATGCCAATGGCCTTAGCACACAGCAGTCTGATGAGTTAAGTGTAAATGAGTCAGAAACATACGGATTGCATTTCCCTGAGAAAATAGACCACTTGAAAAAGGAAGGGGCAAAGTGCTTGGGAAAATGCATTATGGATTTTGTCAAGGCCAAAAAGGATGTAACCTACTTCAGCTATTCTCTAAATGCCAAATGTGAGCGAGCATTCTGAGCACACGCTCCGCGCGGGGGTGTGCACAGGACCGTGGAAACCTCACGGCTTGGGAACTCACCAAGATGATGTCCACCCGTGCATCCTCTAAGGCCCTGGAAGTGTTTTTTTGCAAACAGCCAAAAAGGATGTACCCAGTCAAGACGGCAGTGCTGGCGATGACCGAGGGGGGCTGGGATGCAGCTCATCGGCCTTCCTAAGAAAGCTGTTCTCACTCTCCCACCCACCCCTCGTTTTTTAATGTTCTGAGTTGAACAATATCAGATGGGAGAATCACTGCAAAGGTTTCCTATGTCCTTTTGGCTGATTTTTTTAAAAATGTTTAAAATCGTGTGGCTACAAATGGATTCTGCTTTAACCAGGCCAAATTTGAACAATCATCCTAAAGATCATTGTTAAAATGGGTGAAAGAGGATCCCAAAGAGGTGCGCTTCACCGCCAGGCTGCCGAGTGATGGGAGGATAGCAGCCCCAGGAGGCCCCCTGTACCCCTAACCCCACCTGGGCGCTCACCACCTCCCAGGCCAGGGCTCAAGGTGCAAGGACAGCCCTCCCTCAGCCCAACAGGCCCATGCTGACCCAGCCGACATGATCCTCTGAGCAGTGAATTGCCCACAGCCTCGTACTCCAGCCCTGGCACAGTGCGGTGGGGCCAGGAACCTTGGAGGGCAAACTGGACGAGCAGCTGGACCCCCAGTCCCACGGCCTGCCCTTCCTGGCCAGCCTGGACCCGCCCAGCCAGGACACGTGCCTTTGTGATTGCTGCCCAGTCACTCTCTCTACAGCCATCTTTTCTCCCTCTCTCTCTCTGTCCCGCAGTCTCTCATGCTTCTCACTGCAACGTCCTGCATCGCTCCCTGTCCCTGCCTCAACTGTCTCCCTGCGTCTTTCCTTTGAGCATCCTTCCTCTGTCTGCATGACTGCTCTCCCTGAGTCTTCATCTCCTCCTTCTCCCTCACCTTCTCCCTCTCCGCTACTGTGTCCTTGGGAGCATGAGCCCCTGCCCCTCCCCCCGAGGTGGCTGGGCTTGGTGGGGAGAAGGGCTGGTTCCCGCCTCCTCCTGGCATTTCTGGGGGCAGGTGGGTGGGCTCTCTTGCTCCCAGCCCTACTCCAGGCCCCGGGAGAAGAACAGAACCGCCTGATGTGGGTAAGCTTGTGCAGGAGCCTCTCTTCCGCTCTCCCCTTTCTCTGTCTCTCTCTCCCCATGCAGGGCAGCTCGAGTCAGGATGGTGCAGTCTGTCCTGGGCTCAGTGTGGGGTTCTTCAGGACCGGCTTTGTGGCGAACGGAGGAGACCTTTCTGTTCTCCCCATGCAGACTCACTTGTCTTACTTTTCAATAGGATCAGAAATCAGGTAGAAACAGGGTGACAATTCATTAAGCCCCTCAAAGGTCCCCAGAGTCTTCATACCCCAAAATCTTGACTCCACAGCCCAAGCCCTTGGGACTGGGCCTCCCCGGGGTCTGCGGCCTGCCTCAATGTCTCATGTCCCCCTTCCCATTCTCAGCAGCTCCTCCTTTTGTTCTCTGACGCTGGGTTCCCCTTGGAACCAGCACCTGGGAAGATGGTACTTCCCCACGAAGTGGACATTGGCCTTGGTCTTGCAGAGTGACTGTGTCCCCTGGGGCGGGGCTTTCAGGGGTCAGCGCCACCCTCCTCAGCAACTGCAGCATCAGGACACAGCGCTGGTGGGAGGATGCTGCCAGGACCACAGAGGGCGGCACCATGTGCTCTTTCCGTAAAGCACCAGACACTGGGTTGTTCAGGTCATGCGGTTTCTGTCGCAGCCAACCAACTCTGCCATGGCAGCATGCAGACAGCCACGGACAGTGCGTGAGCAAATTAGCAGGTCTGTTCCATCAAACCAGATTTGCAAAACAGACGACGAGCCAGGTGGCCAGCAGCCGTAGTTTGCCAATTGCTGATTTGGGGATGACTGTCTAGAGGGTCCCCCAGGCCCCGGGGAAGTTCCCGTGCATGGGAAAATACACTCTCACAGTTTCTAAGCCCTGAAATCAGGGCTGTCTGTAGTCACAGCAAAACTAGCCTGTCCCAACGCATACAGATTCCTCCCCTTGCCTCATTTAAAACTAAATTTCTGTGTTTCGACTTTGGTATCATTTTCTTTTACTCACACACCTCTATTTAGTCCCTGTTTCTTCCCCAACTTCTCTAGCCCACCCAGGTTCTATACATTTTTTTTCTTTACCATAGACATTTGTCTATATTTATAGTTAACAGAAATAGATTGGCTTTTATTTCCAGGAAAGATCAGAGAGCATAGTTTGAAGAAGGGAATATTAAACACAGATAGAAAAGAAATATTTTATGTACAACATAGTAACCACAATTAATAACAATGTATTGGATTCTTAAAATTTGCTAAGAGACTAGAGAAAATGGTATCTGAGGTAGAGCATATGCTAATTTAGCTATTCCACAAAGTATACGCATTTTAAAGCATGTTGTACACTATAAACATATACAATTTTTATTTTCAATTAAAAAAATAAAGGCACAACAATAAAAAAAGAAATAATTTAAGTCCAATGGTCTAAAATGCTTTAAGTCTAGAATAAAACACAGGAAAAGAATGTGTGTTTGTTCATCTCAGGTATGAGTAGGAAAGGGGCTTACTAAGTCTACCAAGTCCACTGAGGAGAAGAATGGATAGAATGCTGGAAAAATTGGAAAGAAACTCCAAGGTACCTGCAGCCTTGAAATCTTGAGTTTCTCAATTTTGTAAGAAAAGAAACAGGAGGAGAGAAAGGTGGCATCTCAGAAGTTATTTGACAGTCAGTTCTTCCTGTTAAAAGCTGTTCAGCTCAAAAGTAAGTGAGAAATTCAGGGAAAAAAAATTCCCCCTCCTTTTCCATGCAATAACCTTAAATTCCCAGCAAGACACAAACCACATGTTGGTGTTGTGAATAAGTTCTGAAACGCGTCTGAGGGTAAGTGTTTAATTATATTTGGCATAGCTACACCTTTTTACTCTCAAGACAGGAAATCCCCAGACTATTAACGGATTCAACCTCCACAGACCAAGTGAGAGCCTTTCTGGCTGCCCTTCCAGGATGACCCGAGCCAACTTCATTTCTGGGGCAACAGCAGCACCTGAATCCAAAACGCCTTGTTATGTGGCCCCTGCGGTTAGAGTCCAAGTGGATGTCCCGCCCCACAAAGTCCTCGTTGGCTCTAAAGAAAAGAACGAAACCTATTTCAGAGCGAGCCCCATACCATCTGTCTGGGAGAGGTAAAAGCAGCTTGCTAAGTAAGATTGCCTGCCCCAGATTTTCTTCTCCTCCAAAACCCTTATCTGGGGTAACACTGGTCTCTGCGTGAGACGAAGGGCAGTGACTAGGGGGCCGGTCCCAGGCAGAGGATAAAGTAGCTAGAACACTGCTCCCAAATTCTTTTTAACACGTGCTTCCTATAAATGACTCAAAATCTCATTTCCTCCTTCAAAGTGCATTAAATATCAAAACAAATTTTGTGACTTAAAGCCCCACTCAGGCAATGATAAAGTTGCTAGCCACTATCTACGCCCCCGTCCTCCACAATCACCAAGCTAGAATTTCTGGCCCTTTTCTTATAAATGGTTTTCATTTCATCTATCTTTTGTTTTCAAAATCTACCCATCTATGTTACATCCATTTATTCATTCAAAAAATATTTATCAAGTGCCTATTACCTGCTAAGCCTGGTACTAGGTGTCAGAGAGAAAGAAGAATGAATCATGACCCTTGCTCAATTTTCATATACTGTAGCAAACTCTGTGTTGAAGGTGTATGCAGTCTGGGTGTCAAAGAAGCCACACCTATCCCAAAAGTGGTGGAGTAGGGGATCAGGAATGATTTTCCCAAAATAACAAAAGTCTGCTCCTCTCTCTACCTCCTATCAAAAACTACTCACCTAGCCCTCATAAAAATGAAAATAAAAACCATAAAGTTTCACAAAATCATTGATTTTTTTTAGTATTTTGACTGTTTGGTCCAGTTTTACCCAAATTTACAATGGAGAAAATTGAGGTTTGTAAAGATCAGTAACTTGTCCACAGTCTCATGGCTGCTTGGTGGCAGAACAGGGACAAGAGAAGCCTGTGCTAAACAACTAGCCACTTTGAGTGCCTCCTCTGTTCCAGTTATTCATTCTGCATAACAAGACACCACAAAATAACAACAGCCATTTATTTTGCTCACAAATCTTCGATCTGGGCTTGGCCTGGCAGGGACTCTGATCTACGTGGCATCAGCTGGGGTGACTCACTGGAACTGGTATATCCACTGCTCAGTTGCTCGCTCCCATGACTGACAAGACAAAGCTTGCCACTGGCTGAGTGGCTCAGCTGGGGGTTTTGGTGAGTGCTGCTGTCCTGCTCCACATGGGCCTCTCCACAGGGTTGCCTAGGCTTCCTCGCAGCATGGCAGCTGAGTTCCAAATTCAGATTCACCAGACAGAAAATGGAAGCTGCCAATTTCTTGGGGCCTGGTCTCAGAAACTGGCCCAGCGTTGCTGCTGCCATGTTCTATTCAGCAAAGCAGTACAAGAACAAACGGGGAGGAGACGTAGACCTTACCTCTCAGTGGGAGGAATGGTGAAGAATTTTTGCCATCTCTAATTCGCTACATCTGCTCACATTATTTTGCATTTTGCTGGACTTCAGAGATTTAGTTAAAAGAAATAAAAATGAAGTGCAAGAATCACGGGAGCAGCGCGTCTATGGCCCTTGGCATTTGTGCCCTGGGCTGTTACAAGCTCCTTTGGGAGGTTTTCAGGCACCAGTCAGCAGATGAGCCAGAAGGAGGGACAGAAAGAGATGGGCTGTTTCCAGTCAACGAAGTCACCCACGCACCCCTCAGAGCCAGGGTGCCCAACTCTGCTGCAAATTAGAATAACCGGATGCCCGTCACAAGAATACAGAATCCCAGAAAAACCCCAGGTTTGTGAAATGGCCATTTCCAGAGATGGCCAGGACACTCTTTTTAAGACAGTCCCCCAGGAGGTTGTGAAGCAGTCGCCAGCACCTGTCTGCAAATTCAGACTTGGGAACTGGCTTTCAAGATTGCTGCCATGGGCAGCGTACTTTTATAGACATTTTTTTACATGACGAAATTGAGCTCTAACTCTCCCCTCCCTCAATTACGAATTCCACTGTGGCTGTGGACAAGTCATGAGATGAAGAGCTGAGGGAAACGCACAGCTGTCCGGTGCAAGAGCTCTGGGATGGGAAACACCAAGGCAACTGAGGCACCACGAGAGCCGGGGAGGGAGGCGGAGAGACTTGGCGGATTCCACTACAGAGGCCGCCTCCCCACGTGGCCGCGGTCGGAAAAGGCATCTGTCCACTGCCAGCCCCTCAGCAGCGAAGCCACCATGACACTGTCCTCAGGTCACGCGGACTGTCGCCCCCATCTGTCCTGATGCTGTGAGCACAGCCCCAGGAACTAGCGGCCTCCGCACTTCATCCCCGGCACGCTGGCCTCCCGCCCGGCGGCCGCTGCGCCTGCGTTCCCTCCGCAGAGGCCGAGCAGGCCAGTCGCTTGGGCCGGGCTGCGGACGGGCAGTCCCTCAGCGGACCCGAGAGAAGTCGAGCTGGACGGAGCCCACTCCTCTGGGGACACACGGCCGGACAGGGCAAGGAGGAGTCCGCCGGCCGGGAGGGGGCGCTGCCGGCGGCCTCTCGGGACCCTGGCAGGGCGGGTGTGGCTGAGGGCGCTGCGCCCTTCGTCTCGAGGACCAGCACCTTGGATGCGCGGTTCTTATTAATAAAACAGCTTGGCCCCAGGCCAAAATTTGTAGACCAAGAAATGGAAAGGATGGCATAGTCCGTAGGTAGATCATACGTCAATAGCATTTCAAATTGAGGAAAATCTGAATTATTCAATAATCCTAGGACAACCGGAGAGCCATTTGAAGAAGAAAAATATCCCTACCTCCCACCCAAATAAAGCATAGATCAAAGTTTTAAAATAAAAACTAAAAATGAGGGGAAATGTAGATTTTTAAAAATAATATCAGATCCTGGAAGCCCTTTGTAAGCATAACACACAAGACCCAGGGGACATGGAGAGAAATATTGATAAACATGTCTATCCAAAAGTGTCAAATGTCTGTACAATGAATGATGATGATGATGGCTTTGATGCTGAAGATAAAGTCAAAAGAAACCCTACAGGCTGGGAGAATAACCCATGTGTCAAGGGGTAACTGCGAATATACTTACACAAATCTATGTTCAGTAAATACATCAAAAATTTCTTGAAGGACACATAAAAATTAACAATTTTTGCCACCTCTAGGGAGAGAGACAGAGAATAAAGTTAAGTTGAGAATTTTTGTTTCAATTTATGTTCTTCTGGGTTGGCTGCTGATTTTTTATGTGTTACTCCTGTAACTAAAAAATACTAACAAGCATTTTCTGACGTTCAGCTGCCAGAATGAAGCCATTACAGTGACTTTCTAGGCTCCCAGGAGCTGGGAGAGAGGCACATTCTGAAGCACAGGCATGTTTCCCGCGCTCCTAGAATCACATCTTGGAGGCAATGGGCCAGCGCTGAGGTGAAATGTTTAGAAAGGCTTCAGATAACCATTTCATTCAAAGATATCGAATGAAAACACAATTGGTACAACCTAGAGAAGGATGAGTGTCCCCAGTTGTCCAGCCTTCCAGAAAAACTTTATCTCTTTAATAATCACCTAAAAGAGCTCCAGCACCATGGGCAGGACACAGCAGATCCCACCCTTTTCTGAGTGAATCTGTGAGAAGCAGCGCCTTGGTCTGGTGACTGTCACCTAGGGCTCCAGGACTGTCCCCACTGCCATCCCCGTCCTCTCAGATGTCACACTCCCTCCATCTGCTCCATAGCCTGGGCACAGTCCCCTCTCTGGCATGCAGCTGAGATCATCTGTTATTGCCTATCTTCCCCAACCTCAGCTCTTTTGCAAAATCATTCCTTGAACCTTAAAACATGGAGTCCAGTTCTGTGGGAGAAAAGGGGAAATAGAGTTCCAGGCTTTCTTTATTGCTTTTAAACTTTAGTTGTAATTGATGAATAATGAACTGGATATCTTTAAATGTTCTAATTTGGTTTTGTCATATGTATGTGTGTATACATACAAATACACACACGCACATATATATCCATGAAAGTATCACCATTATGAAAAGTGTACATGTTCATCACCCTGAAAGTTTCCTGTGTCCCTTTGTAATCATCTCTCTCTAAATTCTCCGTTCTCTGTTATCTCTAATCTGCTTTCTGTCATGATAGATTAGTTTGTATTTCTAGAAATTTATAAAAATGTAATTATACAATAGGTCCTCTTTTGTGCCTTGCTTCTCTCCCTGAGCATAATTGTTTTGAAATCCATTCATGTTTTTGAATGAATCAATACTTCATTCTTTTTTAGTGCCAAGCAGTATGCCATTGTATGAATAGATAACAATGCATTTAGCTATTCACCTACTGGTGGTGTGGAAATAAAGCAATTTGGCCAAGAGAAAGACTCCCCTGTACCAACAAAAGACAGAAAAATCACTTTGTTATTGAATAAGTATTAACATATTTACATGCATGTGAGGTAGCTTGAAAATGACTACAATGTTAGGAAAAAATCTGGCACATCTTACGGAACAAAGGAGAAGGAAGAACAATAACTTCTCTTATCTTCAAGAGACTAAACGACTACTCTTTATAATATCTTGAACATTTCCTGTAAGAGAGCCTTGAGCTAATTCCATTTATTTGACTGGACCTGAAAAATATCCTTATATTGTAAACACTGGAGATTGGGTTCAATCCCTAGGGAAAATGAGTCCCTATTCCAGAGATCAGATCAAAGACTCAGATTCACTGTGTCCCCAAAAGCAGTCTAAGCAAAGAGGGGAAGGAAAATTATCTCTTCGCCCCTCATAAATGAAGAAAACAATTTTCATTTACCCTTACAATGAATATTTGGGCAGCTCCCTGTTTTGAGGCTATTTTAAATAATGCTACTACAAACATTCATGAACATGTTTTTGTTCTGATTTATGTTTCTGCTTCACTTGAGTCAGGACTAAGTAGAAAGGCCAGGGTGGGTCACAGGGTAGGTATGTGTTTACCTTGTAAGGAAACTGTCAGAATGTTTTCCAGAGCAGCTATACCATTTGCCATTCCCACCAGAAGTGTTTGAGAGTTCTGATTGCTCCATAACCTCGCCAACACTTGGCACACTCAGTCTTTTTCACTGTAGCCAATCTAATGGGTGTTTAGTGGTAGTTCATCTTACATTTCATTTGTCATATAAATACTCGATACAAATTATATTCAGCATCACTTCATGAACTTACCAGGCATTTGTAAGTTTCTTAGCAATCTTCTTTTCTAAGTGTCCAAATCTTTTACCCATTTTTGGTGGGTATTTTTATATTCTTATAATTGAATCATTATAGTTTTTAATACATTCTCTATACAAATCCTTTGATATTTTCTCCCTATCTGAGGGAGACTTTTCAATGCCCTTAATATTAATAGTATCTTTGAAAGAAAAAAATTTAATTTTGATGATGTTCAATTAGTAACAATTAAAACTGATCTCAGACTTCTGGCCTCCATAACTGTGAAAGAATAAATTTCTGTTGTTTTAAGCTACCAAATTTGTGGCAATTTTTACAAAAGCCACAGGAACTTTTGTAAATATACCCATTATGCTCACTGGTTTGGTCTGTGCTCTGCACGGGTGGTTCATGGGTTAGGCTGGGGCTTGTGTGGATTTACACACAGATTTAGGGATAGACTGGGGGAGTGTTCTCTGCCCCAGGAGAAGTCACCCCTGCAGGAAAAATGTTATCCTACAACAAAGAGAGAAGAGAATGTGAGGTGCCCAAGTGCCAGCTGGTGTTTCCAAACTGCAGTAGTCAATACTGTATGCTGGCAGTCACCTGGGGCTTCAGCCCAGCTCCCGAATTTGGGCAGATGCACGCAGGGTGAAACGCCAGCTGCACCATGCCGTGCTAGGGCCTCGTTCTCGGGCAGCAAAGGATCTGGGTCATTAGAGTGTTTTTAAACATAATAAGAGCTCACAGCACCAGCAACATGTGTTCTGAAGAGAGGAAAAAAAATGACTTAAATGTTCTAGAATTTTAATCTTGTGGATCCTTCCACCCACCTACCGCCCCCCCCCGAAATAAAGTTATCCTTTTGGGTATAATTTTAACTGTAGTGGTTTCCAACAGGAATAAACAGTTCAAGCTCTCAGAGATTGTAGGCTCGAGCCATTCTGATCTGATATGCAATAAAATTAAAGAGTAAATGGTTATTGTCATGTCATTTCTAGTAGATTGTTGACGTGTGTATATATAAACCCCACTTGTAACCCACTTTAGAAAATACCATAAGATAAGAGAGCCTGCAGGCATGCAAAGACACAATTAAAACTTAAATTCTGCACTTTAGAGAGATCAGTTCTGATGTTTTCTATAGAAGGCACTTCTACGGTAAAAGATGGACGCCATGGCTGGCTACAGCAAAGGCCCATCTCAAAAAGGAAACTTTGGTGCTGTCCTTCCTGGACTCCTTCAGGGCATATTTTTACCTATAGGGCCCCCAAGGGCCCACGACGTAGTCCACAGTAACAGCCTCTGCAAGTTCTTCTTTCTCTTCTTTTCTACCTGCAAATGGCCCCCAGCCCTAGGCCTGCCTGCACATCGGGGTTCCAAGCCCCTGGATTTCATTACACCTGCTCACCGTCACACTGTCGTCACACTCTCACAGCCCGGCCCTCACAGGTGCCCGGTCCATAAAGGAAAAGCGGCGCCCACTTGGCACCCACTTTCCACCCAGCTCCACCTGAACTGCCCTCCAGGGCCCGCCTTCCTTCCCTTCCATCACTTCCTCGAGCTCTGGCTCTGTGGCAAGCTGCACGGAAGGGTAAGATCACACCCCTGTCCCTAAAGACTTCCTAGTCTGATGGGAGAAAGTCACCCTTCTCACCACCTCTAATACGACATGTCTGTGAACAAGTCTAGGTGGCACAAATCCACTCATCCCGAAAGGTGCGGAGTGGGGAGATATTGGAAGGTGGACAACGCGAGCTGCATTTTGTACACTGAGTAGGGTTTTGCCAGGTGATAGGAAGGAAACAGGCATCAGAGAGGAGTGGCCCAATGTGACCAATGTGATGGGCGTGGAGGCTGGGAGCAGGGGGTGGCTACGAAGGTCTGTGGCCCGGGGTGCTGCCTCTCTAGGCACTTGATCTTTACCTAGTGGGCAATGGCCGGGGGACCCGTGGAAGGCTTTGTAGACAGGGATGTGACAAACACGTCTAGCAACAGTGGGAGAGTGAATTGGGGAGGGGCCCCCTTTCCTTCTCCTCCTTCCCCATGTCCAATCTGCATCCACATTTTAGAAACTCTCTCCAGTCTGGCCTCCCCCCACCCCCACTCATCTGCAGCAGCAGCCTCACAGGTCTTGCCTGCACAGAGTCACCCGACACACACCTTAATTAACTACCTAAAACACAAATACGATCACATTAGCCCCATGTCTAGAAAACTCTGCAACCCAAGTAAATATCCCCTTACCCCTGTCTCCTACACCTGTCAAACCAAGTGGTAACAGCCCTGCCATCCTAAATGGAGCCAGATCAGCAGGAGACTTGGAAGCCGGGTAGCAGGGTCAGAGGAGCCAGCTTGCGTGGCAAAGCTGAGAGGCTCCTCTGAACTGCAAAATTACTCTTGGTCCATTGGTTACTTGCTGTCTATGAAGCCCTCTGACGAAGGTTCTTCCTGAAATGTGTTATTGGTACATCACGACTGGAAGGTTGGGAGCATTTCTGTACTCGTGTCATGGACCAGGACATGGGCACACAGACAGGCAGACCAAAGAACTACTCTTGGGTCACACTCTAGAAGTGACAGGGCTGGGACCTGCCCTGGCTGACTGGCCAGGGTCACGTGCTAGTGAGAGTTAGAAGTGGCAACAAAACCCAGGCTTCCCATTTCATTCCTAACTCAAGACTTGTTGATGGTCATCTCCCGTAGGCTATGACATTGTTCTTCTTCTTCCTTTTCTAATGTGACCTCCTGGGCTTCTTCTGATGTTTTGAAAATAAACTCTAAAAGTCAACACCACTTCCACCTCCTTTCTTTTAAAAGATGTTTTGCTAGCCTTTTTCTGAGACCTCACACGATTTCAACTGAACATCTTCTAATTATCAAGTCCACACCATAAACCTTGAATAGGCTCACAACTTTTCGTGGCAGCTCATAATACACTTTCTATATGAGTATTTTTAATTGATTTAGAATTTAGCTGTAACATTCGTTTGATGGAAATGATTAAAAAATATATTCTATGTCAAAGAAGGAAATTTATTTTTATTTATATTATAAATGCAAAATTACATGGAAATTTTTAGAGCTTTAAAAGATGCCTAGTGATATTGGTACATGAAAATCATAAAGCAAGAGAACTACACTAAATTAAATACAACCATTAAAAATTGTTTCATTATGTCCAGATTCTGAAAGATTCCATTTCAGTGGAAGACAATTGATTTTACTAGAAATATAATGACCCTAATTTAATTAATGAGTACTGATAACCACTGATCTATTTCTCTTGGAAAGGAGATAAGAAAATGTCTATAAGTTCCATGTGTATGTAGGGGTGTATACAATTTCCTGGATTCAGCCTTAGCTCAAGGTTTCTGAGATTATTTTAATTATTATTTTAAGTTTCTACAGCTACTTTTTTGAGAAGGTGAGGATGACATTTTAAAAGATAGTCTGGTAAACAAACTCTACAGAGAAGACACACAGTTTTGTTTTTCTCAAGGGTCTTTCATATCGTATGATTCCCTTGTATTTTACTGTGACAGAAATCATGAGTTTTGTCCTCAGTCAATAAGCACTGGAAATAGGAAGTCAAATGTAAAACTTAAAACCCTCAAGTGGAAGACAGAAGAACCAGATTCGCCTCTTAAGCATCAGGATTATTTCACGTTTGTTTCGTGTTTTGCAAGTGCCTTTAGGGTTCATGCGCATTTTCTGAGCAGTGATATTTGAGGCTGGGTGATATATGTGAGAATTCGAAGAGCAGTTTTACTTTAGAGCAAAAACAAAACAATTCACTCAGGTAAGTACCGTTCTTGGTTTGACCAGTCATCCTTTGTTTAACAAATGCCACGTAATCTTAAATTATTCCTGAATGGCTAAAGAACACACAGAAACTGAGAAAACTGAATTATTCATTGCAAGGAACAAAAAACCAAAACGCCATTACTGTAGAATTCTTGGGGTGGGAGAAGAACAAGAAAATAGTTCATAAAACCCTTTGATGAATTAGTATCCATTGCAGTAAGAGTTTTTCTGTGTTAATACTCTACAGTGTTCTAAAAAATCATTGGCCAGTTAAAATCTCCAAAACTCTTCACTTAAAGATAAAAATAAAAACTTGATTTTAAAAGTTTAGTTCTGAAGAGTTGGATTTACAAAAACTACTATAATTGAATTTCATTTCACTTCTATAAATATGAACCATGGTCACCAGTCTAGTAAATTTTGTTTAATTAAAACCTTCACAAATAATTTGAATACACCTGGAGACTTCTAAACTTTAATTTCATCAATATATAATAAAAAATAATTTGTAAGAGTAGTCTTAAAATAACAATTTTATATTTTTCAAAAGAAGAGGTATATATACATACATACACATACACACACTTCTTATATATACACATATATGTATATGATATATACACATACATATGTATATTATATATATACATGCATACATATAAAGAGTATATAAATAAATGTTTACTCTTTTTATTAAGAAATATTATTAGTGGTGGCAATAGGCATGTCCAATTCTTAATTAAATGTATCATTTCTTGGAAAAGTTTTGGAGGATTTGGCATGAGCCTGCTATACTAGTAATATATTTTGTTCTTGGTTAACTTTAATAATGAATTCATAGACTCATTCATTCATTCACTTCAACCATTCATGAATACCAAATGTCTTGGCTTTCTTAATTAAGTCTTAGTGTAGTGAAACCCATGAAGGTAATTTCGATATAGACATTAGGGTAAAGAGACCCTGTCTGACTTTGAAAACTGAAATGTTAGGATCTGCATCAGGCATGTGCGACACACAAGCAGTGCCCCTTGCTGCTCTGCCTGAAGAGGGTGTGTTTTGCTCTCTGAGCCAATTACAGGTTAGGGACAGAGATGAAGAACAGACTTCAGGAGGCACTTACACAGGGGCTAGAAAAAATTATCTCTAGAAAGAGAGGATGGAGAAACCATTTTAATAGACAGAACAGAGTGTGCAGAGGGACTGGACATGGAAGACCGGCAGTTGGACAAGAGCTGGCATGTGGATGGCTGGGTCCTGGTTGAGAGGGAGGTGACCAACTAAAGGGACAGGGCTTGGTGCTATGGTCGTGAGGAGTGACCCGAGGCTGCATGGGGACTGCGAAGGCATCTGTCCCTGCCGTGCAGATGCTAGCAGCAACACAGGGAGGGCAGAGGGAGAAAGGATGCGACACCAGGCAGAAGCCACAGCTCAACCTAGTGGCAGGAAGGTTGGTCGGGACAAAGACGCCAGGAAGAGCCCTCTTCTGTGATGACCACCGCTTCCCAGTCGTAAAGTTGGTCTCAGGGTTTTAAGTTTTCCTTCTTCCTTTATTTCCTTCTTTCATTTTTAGTGTGGGATGGGACAAAGAGATTAAGGTTGAGGGCCTGGCTCAAAATGAAAGCCGCTATACTCATCGGTGAGCCTGGACAGGTTAGACACACGTGGAGGCTCCCAGTCCCTTCCTCCGCTCACACCCACTGCTGCATTATGTCTGGAAGTCTGGAAAATGCCAGACTCAACTTTAACTCCATTAAGAAAGAAGCGCAGAGCAAAAAGATGACGATGCCTGGACTTCAGAAGGAGCTGCAGATCTGAAGATGTTTGGAAACCTTTTATTGGTTCCATACACAGTTGTTATGGCTATGCCAAAGGAATAATTAGAGAAGACAGACATTCTATGCAAGCAGAAATGAAGTACACTCTGGCCTGAATCTATAACATCACCTTTCTCCCTCTTTGGCATTTTCCTCCATGTTGCTTTATTAATCAAACCAAAAGTGTGTTTTGTTTCTCTGCTAAATGGAGTGAAATGATTGCAGACATATGATTATAGTTCCCAAAGGGTTTTTCAGATTAGACCTTTCTAAACCAATATGCATGAAAGGAAATCTGGTACGTTTGTATGTTTGTTTTTAATTTTTTATGTGCCTTAGTTGGTTACTTTATTGTAGCTTTTGTTTGTTGTTTATTTCCAAAGGATGCTTAGAGCCCTGGATAGGAAGAGACAAAAGAAAGAGAACAGAAGAGTAATAGTATGACCTCTCAGGCTTCCAATGTGATGATTCCCTCTTAATGAAGCCTGGTCAGGAACCGAGAATTAGACAATTGTGTTGAGGCCTTCTTAATAGGCCTGTCAACAGTTTATGATAGTTTGAAGTAACAGGCAACCTCCTCCACAATTGTAAGTCCCTAGTGGAGCTGATTAGTCTCCGTGGGCTGCCATTTTGTTGTTGGAATCAATCTTATTTCTCCTCTCACCTTGGCTGTGCCGCCCTAGCAAAGACATGGACCTGACAACTAATAGTATCAAATATTCTGTCCCCAAAGACTTCCAGATGTCTGTGTTGCCCTTCATTTAGCAAAGAGAAAGTGTGGGTGGGGGTCAAGGGTTGGGGGAAGAATTCCTTGTCCAGGGGACGGTCACCGCCCTGAGGACTCTTGTTTTCCAGGGCAGCTCCGTGCTGGGGTTCAGCCTTTCAAACAGGAAATGGGTGGGAAAGGGCTCCCCTGTGCCTTGCACCAGTGCTGGGAAGGCGAGGATGAGCAGAGTACCATCCAGGCTTTAGGCAGTGGCTGTGTAGACAAACACAAAGAAATTGCGCCATGACAGACGTGTGGGGGCCACCTGGGAGAGGCGGAGGTTCACTGTGCCAGGAGAGCACTGAACCATAACAAATCAGGCAATGGGGTTGTGTTTTTTTCCCAAAAAAATCCTCTAAATTCAAGACTATATGAGCAACCAACTGGAAAATTCAGGATAAGCCTTCTGGTACCCACCCAGGCAGAATTAATCCAAGGGCCTTCTCTCTTAGCACTTTGTTCTTTTCATTAAGTGGAGCCCTCCACGGTGTATAATGGGAAGCTGATGATCTGCTCATCCACCTCCACTGTCCCCTCACAGGATCAAGCTCCAGGGTTGGTCCCTAATGTCTGTCGGTATTAAATGAATGATCAAACAAGCAAATGAAGGAACCTGCTACTACCTGTTTCTTCTGCGTTTCTCTCTGTGCACTGGTATGGAAGGATCTGGAAACTGTTTTCAAATATTAAAATCAACGTCTTTCTTCCATCCCCACTCAATCTTCCATTCCCTCTCAATCTTGCAAGCCCAGAGCTGGGGGCTGAGTCTGGTGTTTCTCCTGACTTTCCTGAGAGTTATTTATTGTAATACTACGGTTCTCTGAGGTTACTTAATACATATTGGTAATTTGACTGACAGCCGAGCTGGGTAAGAGATGTGACCTATTTGAAGTACACACAGAAAATGTCTATCAAATAGAAGTGTGAGATATGCAAATATAGTTTTCTAAAATGGTTCACAGGATGCAAGATGTGCTAAATGGGAGTTTTAAAACCAATTCGTTTTTTGATTTTTTTCCAAACATTTCTCGTTCCCTTTTCCTTTCATCAGGACATAAATTTCCCACCTTTGGTATAAGATTAAAAAGCCCTGGTGGTCCTGCTTCTTTCTGTATGTACAAAACTGTTACTCACTGTGTGGCCAAAGTGTCCAGACAAACCTGAAGAGTGCAAATCAAAGTTGCAGGTGTGTGCGTGTGTGCATGTATGTGCATTGTGCATATACGCACACGTGTATGTGTGCACGTGTATGCATGCATGTATGCATACATGCATGCACTTGATCTGTATATATTTAAGGACAAATTCATACAATTAACATTCTTTTTCCTGCTATAGAAATGAGTATTACTTATATCTTTAAACATTTGCATCCCAGAAGATTAAGGGGAAAAAATAAACTCTTTACTAAAGACACTGTTAGTGGGTGGTGCTGGGGAGATGCAAATTACCTTTCTTCCCTTTGTCTTTTGGAGAATATAATTAGTAAAAATTGAGATGATTGTAATAAAGAATTTATCCTTCTCTTTTCTCCTACTATTTGAATTACAGAAAATAATTCATATTTTGAGATTTTGCTTCTATTTCCTTTGCCATTTGTCTTCATTCTTAATAAGAATGTTATTTTGGTAATATTTTGACATATTTTTCTTTATATACACTGGTTTTTCTTTCCTTACTGGTTTGTTTGTATGACCTACTTAAGTGGCACTGATGATGACAAAGATGATGTTAATAATGAAAGTCAGAGGCAGGCAAGGTATCGAGGGTCTTTTACATAGTATTATACAGTCATGCAGTGCATGAAGATGTTGTAGTCAATGATGGAACATAGATATGACAGCATTCCCAGAAGATCCCATACAAGGTTTATGACTGTAATTTTTCTATGTTTAGATACACAAATACTTCCAACTATGTCACAGTCACCCACAGTATTCAGTGTGGTAACACGCCGCACAGGCTTGTAGGCTGGGATTAAGTGTGTAGTAGGCTACACTATCTAGGTTTGTGTGAGTATGCTCTACGGTGTTCACACAACAATGAGATCACTTAAGGACGCATTTCTCAGAAGATATCCCTGTCGTTAATGGATGCATGACAGTGCATGCTAGGATTTGAGTGTGTCCCTTCCAAAATTCATGTTGAAATTTGATTCCTGATATGGCAGTCTTGAAGGTGGGGCCTAGTGGGAGGTGTTTGGGTCGTGGGTACCCTGTCCTCATGAATTAGATTAATGCCACCTCATAGCAGTGAGTGAGTTCTCACTCTTGCGGGAACAGATCAGCTGCCGCCAGAGCAGGTTGTTATAAAGTGAGCCCCGCCTCTCAAGCTTGTCTTTTTGCATACGCCCACCTGCCTTTCTGCCTCTCACCACAAGCAGATTCCCGAGCCATTGTTTTTAACTTTCCAGCCTCCAGTATTATAAGCCAAATAAGCCTCTTTTCTTTATAAATTACCCAGCCTCAGATATTTTGTTGTACCAACACAAAATGGACTAAGACAGAATATGACATAGGTTTTATTATTCCCCATTTTTCAGATGGAAACCAAAGCATAGGGAAGTGACATGATTGGCTCTAAGTCACCTAGAAAGCTGGGCTCCACCTCGGCTACCTCTCCTCTCTCACTCTACCCAGTGTGCCGCATCCACATTCCATGGTTTCAACTGCTACAAAAATACCCTAATGATTTCAGCCTGGATATTCCTGCCAAACTTTGGACTTATGCACCACTGCCAACTGGATCTCTCCACCTGCATATTGCAAAGATAATAAGTCCAAATCTGGATTCATCATCAACAAAACATCAAAGTGTTCCTTACTCCTGTAGTCTCTGTTTAGTTGATGTTGTCAGATTTAGTGGGAAAATGATTTTATTTTGTAGAGTTTGTTTCAAATATTGCATTGGGTATACTTACAGTAAAAAAAAATATTCATTGTTTAGCTGAAATGCAAACTTAACTGGGTGTCTCCTATCTTATCTGGCAACCCTACCAGAGAGTCAAGCATGAAGTATGGAAATGGTCTTTGGATCCTCTCTCATCTCCAGCTGTATCATCAACTGACTCCTGTTTATTTCAAGTCCTGAATATTTCTCAAAAACACTTCCTCCTTTCTGTCTTCATTCCTGAAACTGCCACTCTAATTTAGGCCCTTGTCATGTCTAGTGTGGACAATAGTTTCCTAAATGTTTCCCCATTTTCTCATATTGCTGTCTCCCCACCCACTCTTGCTCCAGACTCCTATTGAAGGACTCTTGTCTATCACGCAGCTGACTGTGCTATGCCTTTACCAGACACTCTTCAGTGGCTCCCACAGCGGCTGTTCCCAGCTGCAAATACATGTCAGTCACCAAGGAGCTTAAAAACAAACAACAGCAACACATCCAGGGCCCCAACCAATCAAATCAGGATTTTTTCCGTGCAGTTTGAACAGTAATACTTTTTTAAAGTCCCCCACGGTGATTCCAAGATGCAGGCAGAGTGGAACCCTCAACTGCAGTGCAGAGTTCACGTGCATGCTACACAGGTCCTTCTCTCACCTGCCCTGGGGATGTCACCAGCCTCATTTTTGCAGTTCCGTACTCCTCACATCTTGCACTCAGGGAACACAGCCTTGTTTATGGTTCCTCTGCACAAGTGCTGTTCCTCATCTTCACTCCCCTGCCCTCTGCTTGGAATACTCCCTCCTCTTCCCTTTCCCACTGTCCTCACACCTCCTAACCTTGGCCAAGTCCAAAACTCAGATCAGGAACCATTTCCTCCCCACCTGCCCTCACACAGGCTCTGCAAAAGCCCCACTTGTGCCCTCCTGCAATTCTCTCTGCTTCTGCATTTGTCAGATCATTAAGGGCAGCTACCCTGTCTTAACTAATTTTTGCATGTCCAGGACCAAGTATATTGCTGATGATGTAATAAATGAATCAATGAATGAAGGATGACTTAATGGTGTGGAAGAGCCATGGTTCTAACCCAGGTCTTTTTAAGCCCAAAGTCTGTGTAACCTACAGTATCCTATAGTAAAATATGTTGTATTATCTATCGGAATTCTCTACATTTATACCAGAGAGCAGAGATCATTTTTGTTCAGGATGATGGCTCTGAAGCCAGTTTCCAGACACATCAGGCTCCTTCTCGTGTATATGGTGCTCTCTCAGACTGAAATGTCCTCTCCCTTGGGTGTGCCTGTGAGGTCACCATCATTCTTCCACACTTGGCTATAGTATCATAACCACAGAGTCTACCTACGTCCCCCAACTGACCCCGCCGTTCCTCTAGCAGGTGTACACACCCCAATTGTCCTGTTTGGGACTGTGATGGCTCCAGCATCTGTGTCTCCACTAGACTAGATGTCACTGGAACCTTGTGCCACTTCTATGCAAAGCACAATGTGGGTGCTCAGTAGGTCTTGTTTCTGAATGGTTATATTCCGCAGAATTGTGTTAAATATATTTCATACTATTCTAATTCTTTGCAACATTGATCAGGTTATCCCATTCCGTGGCACTGCTAAATGACTAAGAATTTATGCTGCTTTGATCTCTATTTTATTTTAAGCAGTTTTCACTGTTTGGCCAGGGATTCTTTCACTTCCCAGTGAAAGCCCTAAGAACTCACTATAAAGAAACGTCTGAAGCTTTTCCACCGTCCACTCCCTACATGTCTACCTACCTGTCAGAGTGGCAATGGGACGGGACAAAGCTGGGAGAGCAGTTTTTGTCCTCCACAACAGGACTCTCCCAGTCCTTTTGCTTTGGTTAATTGCATGCAGCCCCCAAAGCATGCCATTGAGGCCCGCGCCAGGAAGCAGCAGTGCGCACGTCCTGCTAGTCTTTGATGTTCGGTCCTGGCGCTGTTCCACCTCTTCCCCAGCAAGGCCACAGCTGGCCGCCATGTGCAGAGGCAAAGGGGGCAGGGAGCTGTGCTGCTCCTGAGCCAAGCGTGGATTCCACAACCGAAGTGGAAAATCCACATCCTTAGTCTGGTGAGTGCACAGTTCAGGCGTAACAGCAGCAAGTCAGTCCTGGGTGCGATCTGGCAATCCTGGGCTCAGATCCCGCTTTAGCACCTAGGAGCACTGACCTTAAGCTAGTTCCTTTGCGTTCTCTCTCTTGAGATCCTCTCATCTATAAACTGGAGTTGACTTTCTCTACCTTAAGTCCTTAAGTATTGCTATGAGCACACATGACTCAATTACATGGAAAGTCCCCATAATACTTAACTCAGCAGGAACTTGATGAATATTAGTGCTATTTCCAGTCCTTGCCCTTCCAGTAGGAATAATGAAAAATATGCAATTAACAACAGCTTCTTCTACCCTCATGCTGTCTGGACAGTAGCTTCAGTCTTGGTGAGTCCCATCCATCCCTGTGGCATCTGAGGGCAACAATGTACTTCCCTCACAGAGAAGAGTCTACTTCCTTCTCCTTCTGGTTTTGCTAGGACAGAGAGGATCCAAGGAAGAACAGAAAGTCTCCCTCTAGGAGTTCCTGGATGCTACTCTCTTCATTCTGCTCATGGTGACTGCCGTGATCAATGGCAGCTGTGAGTTATGACACCTTGTCCAACTCCACATTTTGATATGACCTTAGTGTCAAATAAATCTCTCCAACTTTTCTACCAACAGAAATTAGGAGCCTAGAAATTTCCTGGAAACAAGACTTCTGACACCTCAACAACCAATGGTGAGTAGGTCTTTTTCCAGTATCTCCACCCACCCAGTCACTGTCTAGGAGGAGGACAAACCTTTCGCGGTGAGGTGTGGGCTTACATCTCTGCCTGCTGAGTCATCTGGGCCTTATCATGGGCCAGGAGCAAAGACGCCCTGGGAGCGCGCACGGCGCCCTGGGAGCGCGCACGGCGCCCTGGGAGCGCGCACGGCGCCCTGGGAGCGCGCACGGCGCCCTGGGAGCGCGCACGGCCCGGCACAAACCAGAGCGGCAGGACGGCTCTCGGCCGCCACCCCTCGGCCGCCACCCCTCGGCC